>SJYA01002062.1:515895-710210 GCA_006410615.1 Neotragus moschatus
GGGGGTGGGGGTGGAGGGGCGGAACTGGAGAGGGAAATACGCCTCGGCTTGTGTGGAGACCAGGGTTCCAGTTAGGTTTTGTCCCAACTTTGCAATGTGTCCTCACCAAGTCCTTACCCTTTTCTGAGCCTCAGGACTCTCCCTGGAAGATGAGAGACTTGGACCAAGATGACTTTAAAGACATCTGAATCTGACCCCCTGGGATGTTAAAAGTTGCTTATAGATTCAGGGATCTCAATATTCTTAAAAAGGGCTGCCTTCAGTGGACTTTCTGATCTAACTACTCCCCACTACCTTTCATTTCAATCAAATTCATAACATTTGTTCGTTCAATGAGCATTTATGAAGAAAACACTATAAGCTAGGCATAGGAAACAGAGAGATGAACTAGACAGAATTCTGATCCTCATGGAGCCTGTATTCAAGTGAGAACACAGACAACAAGAAACAAATAATTAAAGTTTATATAGTGCTATTAGTGAAATAAACAATCCCCAAAATACATAAATAAATAAAACATCAGATACAGGAGTGGCAGACCCAGCTACTAAGGGTGACTTTAAGAAAGTCACTTTCCCTTTCCCATTATGGGCCTCATTTCTTTCTCTAGAAGAATAACAACTCTGGGCTGGGGGAGGGGGAGAGCGCGGGGGTGGGGGGGGTAGGATTTTCTTGCTGCACTGACTGCCATGAGAGTGAGAGAACTTGAGTCCAGGATGGCGCCACACCCATGATCCAGGTGAGAAGATCAGACTCACCCTTGGGTCACAGGGTCAAGGGGAGAGTGGATGGGGGAAGGGAGGAGGGACAGGAGAGAGAACCCTCAATCAATATCACCGAGCACTTGCTCTCGGCTGTGCACTGTGTCAGGGGATTTAGGTCTTGTTTCTAAGTCTAACAACAAACCAGCCATGTAGGGATCTCTGCCCCCATTTTATAAAAGAGAAAAGTTTTGAGAGAGATGATATGACTTTATACAGTAGCAGAAAAAGGATTCAAGTTCAGTTTTCTCTGACTCCAAGTCTGATACTGACTCAGGTATTAGAAAGATTGTAATGGGATACAAAGAAGTATAATCTTGAGCCATATAATAGTGAGCCTTTGTATCCTTTGGAAATAGAAGGGAAGAGACACGTGAGGGCTGAGAGGTTAGGAGAATCTTCCTGGAGTCAGTGGGTTGTCAGCTAGGCCTTTTAATTGTAAGTAGGTTTGAGGCAAAGGAAAGAGAAACCGAGAGAACACAGGGCATTGGACTGAAACCTACTCACTGGCTCAAGGGAGCGGCACCTAAATTACGTGGCTGGGGAGAGATGAGGCTGGAAATGGGGACTAGCCCAGTAGAGTCCAGGGTGCCTCACTGTGGAGTGTAGTCTTGATGTCTGGGCACTCAGGAGCTGTAGGATGTGTGCAAACAAGGGACATAGCACAGGAGTATGGCATTGAAGACATGGGGCCTAAGTGGTCACAGCTGCCACTTACTAGCCATGTGACTCTGGACAGTTTAATTCATTTCTCTGAAGCTTCAACACCTCGTCTATCACATCCCTGACTTAAGAGTTGTGTTGTTCGTCGTATCCTCAAGCACTTGGTCCAGGATCCATCAAGTAGTGAGTCTTCAATAGTTGTTCACTAAATTAATTAAGATTAAAAACTGCCTATCCCAAAGACCTAAATGTAAGAGCTAAAAGTATAAAACTCTTAGAACAAAAAACAAAGGAAAACTCCACGACACTGGATTTGGCAATGATTGCTTGAATATGGCAACAGAAGAAAACATTGGGCTATATCAAAATGAAAATCTTTTCTTCATCAGAGGGTACTATCCAAAGAAGTAAAAAGACAACCCTCAAAATGGGAGAAAAATATTTGCAAAGCTCAACTGTAACAACAACAACAGCAACAATAAAACTTCAATCCAATTTAAAAATGGATTTATTAAAAATTAAAAAATTTAAAATCCAGTTTAAAAATTTAAATCCAATTTAAACTTAAAAAATTTTAATCTAATTTGAAATTTTATATCCAATTAAAATTTTAAAATTTAAAAATTTTTTTAAAAATTTAAAAAAGACTTGACAGATATCTCTCCAAAGAAGATATACAATTGGCCTAAAGCCCATAAAACAATGTTCAATGTCACTAATTATTTTGAGTGTGCGTGTGCACATGTGTGCACACACTTAGGGAAATACAAATTAAAGAAATACCAGTTCACCCGTCAGAAAGCTATTATCAAAACAAACAAACAAAAACAAGTGTTGGCAAGGATGTGGGAAAACTGGAACCCTTGTGCATTTCTGGTAGATCATGAATGAACCTAGGCTAGCCTAGCGCCTGGCCCCTAATGAGTGCTCAGTATAGGACAATGTTACGGAGGTGGGGGAAGTACTATACTTCATATAGTACAACACTGAAGTTCTGTTCTTAGATGATGAAAACAGTTCTGTGATTACCTTCACACTTGCACTTTTCTTGTAAGTGAACAGGGTACCCCTGAGGTCTACTCTGCCCTCAGATCTCAGGACACAGGATGGTTGGGCCTGCCTCAAGCATACATACACTCCTACCTCCCTTCTCCCTACCTCCCAAGCTTCCAGATGCCCTAATTGGCCTTCAGAGGGGAACCGAATCTCACTGAAGGGCACTAATTAATTCCTTGAAATCCAGGTCCCCACATCCTCCTCTCACTCCACCCCAACTCCCCTGTTACTTGTTCCAGACAGGAAAGGAACTCTGCAGACACCCCAAGGAAGGAGAGGCCTTGGGAGGGCGTCATGTGTGTGCTCTGTGCTGACTGTTGTAATGAGGCCCCAGGAGACCCCGCTGCACCAAGGCAGACCTGGAACTTGGAAAATGACTGCTGAGTACCTTCCCTGAACCTGTTCTGGCTGACACCCATCCCCATCTTTGCCCACATTATGGGCACTTGTGTTCTTACCTGGCTTCCGCGTGGGCAGTTAATTTTGGTGTCTGTGTTCAAATTGCTCTAGCCATCCCATGGTTCCGGAGGCATGGTCTGTGCCACTGCCCTGGCAGGGTGTCACTGCCGAAGTCTTGACCTCACAGAGGTATTTCATCACAAACTTCTGCTCATCCTTCAAGCCCTGGAGCAAAGAGTCCTCTGTAAATATTAGCCAAATGTCAGACAGGCCATCTCACCCTCCCTGGGGCACCCATGGTTTGTGGCTCCTGGCAGAGCTCTTAGAACTGCAGGCCTGGAAGCAGAGCTGGTCACTTGGATCTCACTCCTCCTGGCCAGACCCCAGGTCCACAGACAAGCAGGAGCCGAGGCAAGGAGGCCGCTGTCTCATTTCTGCTCTGCCATCTCCTTTATTCCAAAGTGATGCTCTGCACTGCATTCATAGAAGTTTTTTTTTTTTTAACAGATTCTATAGTGAAATAGAAAATAATATATAAAAGTTTCCTGACTGCAGGACTCCTCTGAGCCTCCACTGTGTTCACGACCTTTGTGAATCTCTAAGATGACAATTCACATGTACCCAGTCCAATTGGAGGAAAGATCATTTTAGAGCTTTATCTTATACCATATGCCCAAATAAACCCTAAGGGAGTTAAAGAAGGAAATGTGAAAACTATAAAAACTAAAGGGAAATTAGTTCCAGACCACGGATTTCCCAAACCTGGGACTGAGACTAATTCACAGTGTTCTGTCATTAAATAATGAATAGAATGAACACAGGGTTTATGATACCACTGACAGACAAGCTATGCACGTACCTTGGTTCTGCATCTTGAGTAGGCTGCTTCAGCTGTTAGATTGACACGCTTCCGTTTTGACCATGTTCCTCCTATGAAATTACCCAGGAAACTAGTAACCTGACACTTGGAAAAGCTCCCTAATAGTGCCATCTAATTTGACATCACTTTGAGCCTGCATAAAATAGCCTTTTGTCCAAAGCAGTGACTTACCTATGGTCCTTTTTCTGGACTCTGTGCTCCTGCAGGGCAGGCTATGTCCATCCCTCCTCACTGAGTACAAGCCCTACTCAGCAGATGCTCCTCTCTGTCTCTACAAAACTTCTGTGCAAGTCCCCGGCTCATCACCTCATGTCACGGCGTGGAACGCGGTATGCTGGGCAGGCTCCTGGCTGGGGATCTGGGGCCTTGAATTCCTAACATTCTAGGGCAACTGGGCAAATCCTACTCCACCCTGTACCTCAGTCAGGTAAAGTTCAGAGAACTGAAAACCCTGACAGAACCAAACCAGCCATGAGGGTGTAAGCTCAACCAGTAGAAGCACCTGCCCCTCCCTGAGTCCATCCTGCTAGGCTCTCTTACCCTGAGAGGTGGGATAAGCTGGTTGCCCCGCCTGCCCATGCCTCTGGAGTGAATTGTCCCTTTCACAGTCCTACTCCAGCCCATGCCCTCACACCGGACAGCAGATGCAGTAGGAGCCCCAACCCTGGCTCTGCACTGACTTGCTAGGCGGCCACCGTCCCCTCTGGACCTCGGTTTCTCCATCCGTAAAATGAGGGATTACAGGAGATCACTTCTGGGCCCCCTGTGGCTCAGACATTCTCTGGTTCCCCTGTGGCTCAGACATTCTCTGGTTGTCAGCAACAAGAGAAAGAACAGGCAGCATCATTCCCACCTGAGACTGTGGGGGCTCCACAGAGCAGGCACCCCAGGCAGTTTGGATCTCCAGAAGCTTCTAGAAGGGCCGGAGAAGGGGCCTGGGCACAACACTGACCCCACCCAGTGCTGCCTTCAGGGGCCCAGGGTCTCTGAGCGGCCAGTTTGGGAAGGTCCAGGCCTGGGGTTAGAGTTGACGAGAGGGTAGGGGGAAGGCCTTGGAGAACAGCTTGAGTAAAGGCATGGAAGAGGGGAGTGAGGCATGCAGCTTGGGAGGGCAGACCGCTGGGGGGCAGGAGGGCAAGGCGGGCCCGCTCACAGCAGGTCTTCCATGCCAAGCCAAGGAACTCAACTGAGCACAGCCAGGAGCTGAGGGAGGATTCACCACAGGGAGGGGCAGGCGTGGCCAGACTTATGCTTTAGGATGGTCACTCTGACTGGAGCGTGGGGAGGGGGTAGCAGAGGCTGGGAAACCAGTGAAGAGGCCACCGCACTGGTCTTGGAGGAAAAGATGGGCCCAGGAGGAAAGCAGTGACTCTAATGGAGTGAGGGATGGATGGATGTGGGGGACACTTAATGAAATGATGAAATAGACACTGATGAAATGGCTCTGACTGGCTCTGGGCTTGGGGCCCCAAATTCCTCCCAAAGCATGAACNACCAGTGAAGAGGCCACCGCACTGGTCTTGGAGGAAAAGATGGGCCCAGGAGGAAAGCAGTGACTCTAATGGAGTGAGGGATGGATGGATGTGGGGGACACTTAATGAAATGATGAAATAGACACTGATGAAATGGCTCTGACTGGCTCTGGGCTTGGGGCCCCAAATTCCTCCCAAAGCATGAACAGAAATCTTCCAGGTGGGGAATCTGAAACCTGAAGATGTCAAAGCCCTGGCCCAGGTCACGAGCAGAAGGAGGGTGGGGACGTCGGTCCAGAACCCATGTGTCTGGCAGCCAGCCCCAGCCCCTCTCCCACAGCAACATAAATTACAGAGGTGAAACTGGACTCTGCAGTCTCCTTGGGCCTCAGACACCAAGCCAGGCCCAGGCGTGCGGAGCATCAGGGGCCAGAGCAGCTTCTTCATATTTGGCAGCATTTCAGCTTTTTTTTTTTTTTTTTTGGCCTTCCTACAACAGGGTGTCTTCCAGTGCTGATGCTTAAAGGCTGCCTATAGCCCAACTCAACCCCCTCAGTCTTTTACAAGGAGAAAGCACAAAGCTCAGAGGCAAAGAGAACCACCACACAGCAAGGTAGTAGCCCAGATATTCCCAAATCCCAGAATAGCTCTCATATACCCTGGTAATAAAACCCAGAAGCCTGAAACCCTGGGCCTGGAGAAGGAAGAATCTGACCCAAGATCATCAAAAGTGGATGGCAGAAGCAAGACCTCAGGCCTGGGTCAGACCCCTGGGGCCAGGGCAGCAGCCAACTAGCTGCTTCCCCTGCTGTGTGCCGCCTCCATGGCTGCAGTCCTGTGAGGAAGTCTGTGCCCTGACTCCATCCTCAGCTGTCACGGTGACCCCATCTGTCTTGCTGGGGCCGGTGTGGGGACGTCTCCAGGCTGCCTTCAATTATGAGCCAATAAATATGAGATGTGCTCGGCGAGAAGGGGCTGCTGGGGCTGCCAGTCCCACCCCTGCTGCTCTCCCGCCAGCCTCTGCACTGGGGAAGATTGGATTTTGTGTCGTTCATTTTTTATCTCCTCTGATGGGGAGATACAGGGCGTGGGCAGCGGATAATTTTAACCTTCCCCCACAGTCGGGTGTAGTACTGAGATGGAGTGTGTGCTGGCCTTGGATAGCCTGCTGTCCTCCCAGGGGAGATCCCCCATCCCAAGCGCTCAGCCCTGGGCTATTCTCTCTGCTGAGGCAAAATGACATGCCTAGAAGAAAGAGCCCTGGGTAGGAAGACAAGGGACCTAGGTTCAAGCCTTGGCCTTGCTGCTGACCCATTCTGGGACCTTGGGCAAGTCTCTGCAGATATTCTGTTTGTTCCTTGTCTACACCAAGCCCTGTGCTGGCAGACAGGGGCCACAAAGAAACATCAGAACTGCTCCCTGCCCTCAAGGAGCTGGTAGTTGAACTCAGATAAACAGACATCCATGGAGGGGTGGCAGACACTGGCAATGGTGTGAAGGGTGAGGATCTGCCAGAAAGGAGTGAGGGAAGAGGGAGAAAGAAGAAGTTCAGGCAGAGGCAGAGGTACCTGCTTGAATGAGCTCCAGAACACAGTGATGCTTAGAGACCCATGAGAGTGGGTGAAGCAAAAGGTAGGTGGAACAGGGGAGAGAAGAGTTTTAAGTAGGTAAGATCAGATTTGCATTTTAGAAAAATCTCCCCAACAACTGTGAAAAGCAGATTTCAGGGGGTGGTGATGGAGAATGAAGGCAGAGAGTTCAGTGAGGAGGCTGCTGCAATGGTCCAGGAGAGAGAAGATAATGTCCTAGACTAGAGCAATAACAGAGAAGCCAGAGAAAATAATTATCATCATTATGATGAATACTGCCATTAAGCGTTACCATGGGACAAGCACAGCGCTAGGTATTTACATCATTGTTTCTAATCCTCACAGCTCTCCAAAGTAGGCAACTATTCCCATTTTGTAGATAAGGCAATTAGCCTTGGGTAAATTAAAAGAGAGTTGCCCGAAGTCACATAGCGATAAGTAACCGAGACAGGATTTTGACCCAGGTCTGCCCAGCCCTAAAGGCCATGCTTTTTCTACTGTGTTCTGCTTCCTAAAAAGGAAGGCACAGCTTCCAGAGAGGCTAAGAGTGCATAGAATCCATCTGATTTTTTGATTGTTTAGATGTGGAAAACTAAGGACAGATTGAGAAAGATGTACAGGTTTCTGGCAAAGGAAGCTGGGTGGATAGAGGGAGCGTGGGAGGAGCTGGTTTGGACACAGTGGATGGGGTTTCAGTTCAGTTCAGTTTTTAGTCACTCAGTCGTGTCCGACTCTTTGTGACCTCATGGACTGCAGCACACCAGGCCTCCCTGCCCATCACCAACCCCCGGAGTTTACCCAAACTCATGTCCATTGAGTCAGTGATGCCATTCAACGATCTCATCCTCTCTCATCCCCTTTTCCTCCTGCCTTCAATCTTTCCCAGCATCAGGGTATTTTCTAGTGAGTCAGTTCTTCACATCAAGTGGCCAAAGTATTGGAGTTTCAGCTTCAGCATCAGTCTTTCCAATAAATATTCAGGACTGATCTCCTTTAGGACTGACTGGTTTGATCACCTTTCAGTGCAAGGGACTCTCAAGAGTCTTCTCCAGCACCACAGTTCAAAAGCATCAATTCTTCTGTGCTCAGCTTTCTTTATAGTCCAACTCTCACATCCATACAGGACCACTGGAAAAACCATAGCCTTAACTAGATGGACCTTTGTTGGCAAAGTAATGTCTCTGTTTTTTAATATGCTGTCTAGATTGGTCATAACTTTTCTTTTAAGGAGTAAGCTTCTTTTAGTTTCATGGCTGCAGTCACCATCTGCAGTGATTTTGGAGCCCAAAATTATTAAGTTAGCCACTGTTTCCCCATCTTTTTGCTATGAAGTGATGGGACCAGATGCCATGATGTTAGTTTTCTGATTGTTGAGCTTTAAGCTAACTTTTTCACTTTCCTCTTTCACTTTCATCAAGCAGCTCTTTAGTTCTTCTTCTTTTTTTGCCACAAGGGATGGGGTTTGGTGGTTGGATTAGAGGTCAGCTGGATATCTGGATGTGGAGTCAAGTTCTACCCAGGGCACAGAGATTTGGGAACTGTCGACAAATAGATGGTCAGTTGTTTGAGTAGGTTAGGTCATTATAGGGAATTGTATAGCAAATGGAAGACTGAGACTGGAACTTTGGAGAATACCAACCCCTAGAGGATGAACAGCAGGAGGACATATAGGGAATCAAAGTGGTGCAATATGAGGTCAGCCCAGGAGCAACAGAATTACTTCAGGAAGGCAAAGAGTAAGTGACTCCTGATTTTGCCAACTTGTTAGTAAGGTGAAAGCTAAAACTGGGTTTAGGGAGCTGCAGAGAGCAGACATTTTGAACCTTGCAAAGTAGTCTTCATGGGCTCAGTGTTACCAAATGATAGGAGGGGCCTGTGCACATCCTACCCTTAGCCCTGAGAGCATTTATCGACCCCTGGTACACTAGTGCATCCTAACCGACCTCTCCCAGAAATCCTGAGTCAGATGAGGAAAGCAGTATTGTTAGGAAGGGAGGTAGAGGAGATATGTGAACAGAAGAAAAAAGAAGCTTGAAGGAGCGAGAGAGAAAGGTTGAGAAATGCATGTAAATGCATTACTGTAAATGCATACTGTTAGAGAAGTATGATAAATGAGAACCCACCAAGAAGAAAAGGAGACTTTATTTTGATCCCACTTTCTAATAGAATTGTAGTTATCAAGGAAGAAGCCATAGCCCAACATAGCTGAATGTTAATGAGTAAAGAAGAGAACTGTGTAGCAAGGAAACTAGAATAGTACAAGTGTTGGTTGCTGCCGCTAAAGACATTTGGGCTGTTGCTTTACACTTGAGTGACATGTTGACTGGGTATAATATTATAGCACATGTGGACAGAAAAGCAAAACTCCAGCTGGATAGAAAAGATTTTGACTCAAGGGTCATCATCAACTGGCTTGTACCAAAGTACTCAGCATTTGCCTTTATGAAAAATTTGTTGGGGGAACTATTGCAACTGTAACATGTTTTGACATTTATGTAGCTGATCTCATGTTTGACTGATACGGTTTTTTAGGCTGTTGATGGGGATAGTTTTTTTTTCCTCTGGAAAGGTAGGGGTTAAATCTCCACATGCTTAGGGCAGTTTGATGGAGTGGGAGAGGTGGAAGCTAGCGTGAGGAGGGATGAGGAAGTACAGACAGACAGCAAGTGGAGAAACTCTTTCAAGAAAATGGGCTGTGAAGAAAGAAATAGGAGTAGCTGTAGGGCAACATGGAATGGAGGATATTTTTGAGATGGGAAAGTCACAAACACATTGAATGCTAAGGAGTCAGTGGAGAGAGAGCTTAAAGAGGGAAGGAGTGATTTATGGGATCAGTTCGTAGAGGAAGTGGGCAGAAAATGGGCTCCAGGACCTTGAACCAGAAGATGGACATCTCTGTGGCTACTCTGCTATATAGCACAGTGGTTAAGCTTGGGGTCTATAGGGAGATGATCTGGTTTTGAAGCATGCATCATCAGGATGGCTTGACTTTTTTCCAGTTATTTAACCTAAGGCAGAAGAGTCAGTTCCTTGTTTCCAAAATGGGGATACTAACAATTCCTGTCTGACAAAGTTACTATGAAGATCAAATGAGTTGCTACATGCCAAGTGCTTAGAACAATGCCTGGCACGTATTAAGAGCTTCACGAAAGATAGCTGTTAGTGGTCAACACAAATTAGCTATGAGCTAACTCATCTCGTAAGACAGAGAGAAGTGGGGAGAGACGGGTGTGGCCTGTGGCAACTCCACTTGGAGGGAAGGAAAGATGATAGAGCTCACAGCAGCAGCTCTGCTCTGGGGCTAAGGTTTTGGAGTTAGTCAGACTGAGCGTACCTCATCATACCAGCCAAACCTTGGTGTTTTCACCTGGATAGGGCTCCATCTCAAGAGGGATTGTGATGACTTAATAAGTGGGTAAAGCACTAAGCACAGGGCCAGGCACTTGGAGGTGTTCAGGGAATGGTAACAACTTACAGTGGTCACCCTCCACCTTTCCAAGGCATAGACCTGCGCAGGAGGTCTGCTGAGAGGGAGAACAGAGTTGGGGTTGGAGCTTTATGTGCAAGTGTGCTGGGGTGCAGGATGAGGAGTGCTGAGTGCTACAGAGGGTCTGGATTGAACAATCACCCATCCCAGGTCCAGCCTGACCAGGAGAGGAAGAGAGGCCAAGAGGAGCTGCAGGGGCCAGGGGGTCTGAGGCTAGAGGTCTCCAGGAAAGTGAAAGAAAAAGGAAGGGGCCAGGAGAAAAGTCTGTGGTGTGACAGGAGGATTTCTGAGTGTCATTCAGTCAAACTTCTGAGCACTTTCAGTACACCAGGTGCCAGGTGCAATACTTTACACACCTGAGTGCATCAGACCCCCCATCCTCATCCACTGGAAGCCCGTTGGCCCAGGCACCCATCCCTCCCACAGACCTAGGAGGGCCACATTGCCTCAGATCATGTGCAGACCCTGAACAGTTCTGCAGTCATTGGCAAGGTTGGGCAGCCAATGAGGACAGATGAGTAGGGACAGTCAGATCCCCTCTGTCATGCACACGAATTGTGAAGGGTAGAAAGAATCCAGTGATCAGTGAAGTTGGCAATGGAGCCCAGAGGGAGGGAATATGGAGTTGACTTGTAGCCTTGGGAGGTCACGTGGAAACAAAGGTCATGGGAGAGCGGGACCTCTGAGGAAGGAGAGGCTGTGGGCAGAGAGGAGAGGGGTGGACTTAGCCTTAGGAGTAGTGGAGGTACCAGATAGCAGCAGAGACCCATGGGGAGGGAGGTGGGGAAAGGCATGATCCCCTAGTGGCTCTGTCCCTCCCAAGATCTGGGTCTGATTCCAGGCCCCAGGGCTTCCTTCTTCTCCAACTCCCCCTTTTCTGAATAAGTTCAAGCATTTTTCTGTTCTTTGTAGCTAAAAAAGTCCAAATAAAGTATCAATATATCCCCATTTTACAGATGTGAAAACTAAAGTTGAGGTGGGAAACGACTTTTGAAAGTCCATAATTGGCTGGCTAGGTGGCAGAGCTGGAATTAGGATCTAGGCAACTTCCTTCTCCAGAGCCCATTCCTCCTTTCTTAGCCCCCAGGAAGCCAGGACCCATTCTCTTCATCCCTAGCTCTTATCCTCAGACCCTGTTGCTCCTTAAAGTCCAGAGTCCTGCTGAGCAGACCCCGATGCCAGCAAGAAGCCTTCCTGGCTGAGAGGGACGGCTACACTCAGAACTGATTGGCTCCCCAATCTGCCTTCCCCTCAGGGCCTCTTCTTAGGCTCCCTCAACCCCTCGTCCCTTTTGAGGCTCCCCATCCCACTGGGGTCCTTGGCATTCACGCAGAGAGCACCATCAGTGACTGGGCATCAAACTTTAGAGCTCTAGGGAGAGGATGAAGGGGCTTGCAGGATACAGCCAGGGGGATAAGGGCCAGATCTGAGCAGTAGGGTGAGAATAAGTTCCCCTAGAATGGGTGCCAAGTCTATATAAGGCCTGGGAATCTCCTTAGAGCTTCACAATTTCCTAGCAAAGTCAACATCATTGTCCCCCTTTCACAGCTGGAGAAACTGAGGCTCAGAGATATGAAGTCCTTCCCAAGGCTACATAACCAGTAAGAGACCAAGCTGGGATTTGCTCTCTGGCCTCCTGAGTCCAGGTCCAGGCACCTCCTGCATAGCTGCCCGTTTTCCCCAGAATCAGCTTCACCCAGAAAAGAGCTCCCCCCCTGCTCTGCTCTGGAACAGCTGTGGCTCTGGGTCTCAGTTGAGTGGGGAGGGGGCCACTGGATTTCTGAGGTTCCCCCCATCTGCTCTTTCAGTGGGCTACAGGCTCCACAGCCAGGCATCATCCAGGCCACTCCCCCTCCTCCCTAATAATTAATCTCCAGCCAACAGTCCCAGCTGCAGTGCTTTCATCATCCAATTACCGGAGTTTCTGGCACAATAAATCTTGGTCACACAAATGCAGGCAAATCTGCAGCTATTTTCATGGCCATTACTGTGCATAGGACATTGGGACTCAGGTCATTTGCCTTCCTGACGCAGAAGCTGCTCCCCACCCCCACCCCACCTTTCCTGTCAGCTTTCATTTCTCACTGGTGGCTGCCCCTCCTCCTCCCCACCCCCTTCTAACCATCATCCCCCTAAGCACGCAGTCTTCCTTCCCCTCTCCTATCCAGTCAGTGGGGCCAAGATTAGAAGACTGAGGGCATCCATCCTAGCCGGCAGTGATGAAAGGAACACAGAGCCAAATTCCAGGAAGGACTCAAAGGACTCTCTCCCAGTTCTTCTTGGCCACAGACAGGCATGGAAGGAGACCACAGCAATTCCCAGGCTCCACACAAAGAACACACAGGTTACAACGGGGGAGGAGGGATCCATGGACTGCTCAGATGACCTCAGATCACATAAGGGTGACACCATCCATAGAAGAGGTCATGCGTGGGGCCTCTGACAGAGTCAAAGGAAAATTCAACCATCATCTATGAATGAAGTCTTAGCAACGGAGGGGGCAGAGGGGAAAGAACACTGTTCCAAGAAAACCACGCCCATCATCTCTCAACTGATGACAGTTGTGTAGGCCCACCAGTCTCAAACAGGAATGAAGCAGATCTTTGCTCTTGTACACTCAAAACTCCCTCCTCTGGAAAGCCACCGCCCTTCTCAGGGCATCTGTTTTTCCTTGGGGAAACAGAGTTAATGAGTGATGCCTCAGGACAGTTTTGAAAGACTGACCGAGACTGCTGCTGGGTCACCACCACCAGGCAGTGCTGTTTAAGATTCCAGGTTGTCTGTGCTCAGCTGGGAATTGGGGGAGATTGCCACCTGCTGGTCAGTGTTGGCAATGCCATGGAGCAACAGTCAAAATTCTGGCCTGGGCGTCCCAGGAGTAGATCCAGGCTTGACTTTAACTGATGACCTTGGGCAAGTCACTGCCACCCTTTAAATCTCACTTGTTCTCATTTAAAATGTGGCATAATGATGTCAGCCTTGCAAGGCCATGGTGAGCATCAAACTAAGCTGCGCTAATAAAGGTTTGATATACCTGGATCTTGTCCTAACCAGACTCAGAGCAAGGGTCAGCCCCAGGAGACAGAATAGGAGATGAGTGCCCCATATTCAGATGCAAGGCATGTGTATTCCAGGCCCAGGTCAACCTCTCTCAAGCATGGCAAGGAGAGCCAGCTCTTAGCCCCAACATCCACCAGAGGAGCCAGGCATGGATTTCCCCAGCCCAGAGCCCTCAGGCAGCCATGCTCAGGCCAGTCTCAGACACCCAAACCCAGGATTTCCCAGGACTACCTGTACTAATTAGAAATAGTTGCACCCTCTGGGCAGTGGCAGCCTGACAGATCCATGGACTGGACTGCAGGCCCCATTTGCTTCTCAGAGAGGCACTTTTGTATGATACACCAAAAGCAGCAAGACTGCCCAGAGACAGCATTTACCTGGTCTCCTGACCCTAAAACCCAGCCGCCCCTAGCTGACAGGACCAGCCTCAGCTCCCCAGCAGGTATTGTAAGTATGTCTGCAGCTGCGGACCCTTTGTCAGGCCCCATCTGGCTCAGAGAGGTCTGATGAGGCTTCGGCCCTCCATCTCCAACTCCTGAAGCACTGGGCTACTCACTGGCCTGGGAAGCAAACATGGAACTCTACTCCAAGCCCTATCGTACCCTCCTGAGAGTTTGTCTTGCTGCTCACACTGTTCACTGAATCCAGCGTAGGTAAGGCGCGACTGGGGAAGCTGGAAAAAGACTTGAGGAGCTGTGAGGACTACAGATATCTTTATTCTCTCTGCGAAGCAGTAGCAGTTGCAGGGAGTCTTCAAAAATTACTGATATACTAAGACAGACAAGAGTGGTCCATGGACAAGTGGGTGTGCAGGCCCAATGCTACCAAGGTCAGCAATATCGTTGTTTACAGAACACAACGTATGAGGCCGTGAGGGAGTGGGGCAAGAGAGCTTGACTGACGTGTGTTGTCAGTTAATTTCCCCACAGTCCACCCACCCCAGGGTCTTCTGTCCCACTGTTTATAAAGGCTCAGCCCTCTGCGGCTTTTTTCTGGCACACATCGCCGCCGCTTGCATCTACATTCCACAACAGTGAAGGCTACAACAACAAACCTCTATAGCACAGGCTACACACCCAATATAGAGCAAAACCCAACGCCAGGCACTGGCCAGGTTGGCCACCACTCCTGCAGTTAGTCTCCAGTAAGGCATTGCAGGTCATGGATTTCTCACATTCTGTGGCTCCATACAGAGCAGAACAGGGAACTCATGATAGACCACAGGGAGTGTACAAATGCACCTTTCAACACTGAAGCAGCGCCCTGTGGTCCTGGCCAGGTGACATGCACACGAGGGAACTAGGTGCTTGTCACCCAGGGTACGACCTGAAAGTCCTGTTGCAGCCACTGCCCCCATGGGGCTAGGAGAATTACCCGCCGCATGTGGGTAATTTGACTTTATCTTCCATAGCCAAGTCCAGTCCACCGTCTGTCCTTGTGCAATCTCCGCTGGGACTGACAATAGGATATAACCATGGGTTCTGTAGCCAGGCTTTAGGAGAATATCTGTTGTTGCCACCTGCAGTTGTATCGGCGCAGCAGCACAATGCAGAAGAGCCTCCACAGGGGCGACTCCACCCTTGCATGATTTTTCATTGAGAGCCCGTAAACGCCCCTCATAGTAGTCAGGTCCACTCCTTCAAGGAGTCAGGATCAATAGAGAGCTGTAAGCTTTGTTTTAACAAACCATTATATCACTCAGTCATACCCGCTGCCTCTGGGTGATCATCAGTCAGTTCAGTTCAGTCACTCAGTCGTGTCTGACTTTTTGCGACCCCACGGACTGCAGCACACCAGGTCTCCCTGTCCATCACCAACTCCTGGAGCTTGCTCAAAACTCATGTCCATCAAGTTGGTGATGCTATCTAACCATTTCATCCTCTGTTCTCCCCTTCTCTTCCTACTTTCAATCTTTCCCAGCATCAGTTCTTTTCCAGTGAGTCAGTTCTTCGTATCAGGTGGCCAAAGTATTGCAGCTTTAGCTTCAGCATCAGTCCTTCCAATGAATATTCAGGACTGATTTCCTTTAGGATTGACTGGTTTGATCTCCTTTCAGTGCAAGGAACTCTCAAGAGTCTTCTCCAACACAACAGCCCCAAAACATCAATTCTTCAGTCCTTAGCTTTCTTTATAGTCCGACTCTCACATCCATACAGGACTACTGGGAAAACCATAGCTTTGATTAGATGGACCTTTGCCTGTGGGTGATACAGGACATGAAATACCCATTGAATTCCCAGTCTCTGTACCCAGTCCTGGACTTCCTTTCTGGTGAAATGGGTACCCTGGCCACTCTCTATAATCAGAGGATGGCCATACATGGCTATCAGGTAGTCAAGCGCCTTAAGTGTACAGTGTTGGTACTTGTACAGCTGCCTTGCATGGCCAGACAAACAGAAAACCTGTAGCTGTATCTACAGCTGTTAAAGTGGAGTTGGCATTCTCTGATAATGGCAGAGGCCCTACAAAGTCCACTTCCCATTGAGTCAAAGGAACTTTCCTCCTCACCACCTGTCCAATGGTGGCTGCCAGCCTGTGGGGGTGAAGAGCTTCCCGGGCACATGTGGGACAGTCATGGCAGACACTTGCTATTTCTCTCCAAGAAATAGNCAGGTTGTCTGTGCTCAGCTGGGAATTGGGGGAGATTGCCACCTGCTGGTCAGTGTTGGCAATGCCATGGAGCAACAGTCAAAATTCTGGCCTGGGCGTCCCAGGAGTAGATCCAGGCTTGACTTTAACTGATGACCTTGGGCAAGTCACTGCCACCCTTTAAATCTCACTTGTTCTCATTTAAAATGTGGCATAATGATGTCAGCCTTGCAAGGCCATGGTGAGCATCAAACTAAGCTGCGCTAATAAAGGTTTGATATACCTGGATCTTGTCCTAACCAGACTCAGAGCAAGGGTCAGCCCCAGGAGACAGAATAGGAGATGAGTGCCCCATATTCAGATGCAAGGCATGTGTATTCCAGGCCCAGGTCAACCTCTCTCAAGCATGGCAAGGAGAGCCAGCTCTTAGCCCCAACATCCACCAGAGGAGCCAGGCATGGATTTCCCCAGCCCAGAGCCCTCAGGCAGCCATGCTCAGGCCAGTCTCAGACACCCAAACCCAGGATTTCCCAGGACTACCTGTACTAATTAGAAATAGTTGCACCCTCTGGGCAGTGGCAGCCTGACAGATCCATGGACTGGACTGCAGGCCCCATTTGCTTCTCAGAGAGGCACTTTTGTATGATACACCAAAAGCAGCAAGACTGCCCAGAGACAGCATTTACCTGGTCTCCTGACCCTAAAACCCAGCCGCCCCTAGCTGACAGGACCAGCCTCAGCTCCCCAGCAGGTATTGTAAGTATGTCTGCAGCTGCGGACCCTTTGTCAGGCCCCATCTGGCTCAGAGAGGTCTGATGAGGCTTCGGCCCTCCATCTCCAACTCCTGAAGCACTGGGCTACTCACTGGCCTGGGAAGCAAACATGGAACTCTACTCCAAGCCCTATCGTACCCTCCTGAGAGTTTGTCTTGCTGCTCACACTGTTCACTGAATCCAGCGTAGGTAAGGCGCGACTGGGGAAGCTGGAAAAAGACTTGAGGAGCTGTGAGGACTACAGATATCTTTATTCTCTCTGCGAAGCAGTAGCAGTTGCAGGGAGTCTTCAAAAATTACTGATATACTAAGACAGACAAGAGTGGTCCATGGACAAGTGGGTGTGCAGGCCCAATGCTACCAAGGTCAGCAATATCGTTGTTTACAGAACACAACGTATGAGGCCGTGAGGGAGTGGGGCAAGAGAGCTTGACTGACGTGTGTTGTCAGTTAATTTCCCCACAGTCCACCCACCCCAGGGTCTTCTGTCCCACTGTTTATAAAGGCTCAGCCCTCTGCGGCTTTTTTCTGGCACACATCGCCGCCGCTTGCATCTACATTCCACAACAGTGAAGGCTACAACAACAAACCTCTATAGCACAGGCTACACACCCAATATAGAGCAAAACCCAACGCCAGGCACTGGCCAGGTTGGCCACCACTCCTGCAGTTAGTCTCCAGTAAGGCATTGCAGGTCATGGATTTCTCACATTCTGTGGCTCCATACAGAGCAGAACAGGGAACTCATGATAGACCACAGGGAGTGTACAAATGCACCTTTCAACACTGAAGCAGCGCCCTGTGGTCCTGGCCAGGTGACATGCACACGAGGGAACTAGGTGCTTGTCACCCAGGGTACGACCTGAAAGTCCTGTTGCAGCCACTGCCCCCATGGGGCTAGGAGAATTACCCGCCGCATGTGGGTAATTTGACTTTATCTTCCATAGCCAAGTCCAGTCCACCGTCTGTCCTTGTGCAATCTCCGCTGGGACTGACAATAGGATATAACCATGGGTTCTGTAGCCAGGCTTTAGGAGAATATCTGTTGTTGCCACCTGCAGTTGTATCGGCGCAGCAGCACAATGCAGAAGAGCCTCCACAGGGGCGACTCCACCCTTGCATGATTTTTCATTGAGAGCCCGTAAACGCCCCTCATAGTAGTCAGGTCCACTCCTTCAAGGAGTCAGGATCAATAGAGAGCTGTAAGCTTTGTTTTAACAAACCATTATATCACTCAGTCATACCCGCTGCCTCTGGGTGATCATCAGTCAGTTCAGTTCAGTCACTCAGTCGTGTCTGACTTTTTGCGACCCCACGGACTGCAGCACACCAGGTCTCCCTGTCCATCACCAACTCCTGGAGCTTGCTCAAAACTCATGTCCATCAAGTTGGTGATGCTATCTAACCATTTCATCCTCTGTTCTCCCCTTCTCTTCCTACTTTCAATCTTTCCCAGCATCAGTTCTTTTCCAGTGAGTCAGTTCTTCGTATCAGGTGGCCAAAGTATTGCAGCTTTAGCTTCAGCATCAGTCCTTCCAATGAATATTCAGGACTGATTTCCTTTAGGATTGACTGGTTTGATCTCCTTTCAGTGCAAGGAACTCTCAAGAGTCTTCTCCAACACAACAGCCCCAAAACATCAATTCTTCAGTCCTTAGCTTTCTTTATAGTCCGACTCTCACATCCATACAGGACTACTGGGAAAACCATAGCTTTGATTAGATGGACCTTTGCCTGTGGGTGATACAGGACATGAAATACCCATTGAATTCCCAGTCTCTGTACCCAGTCCTGGACTTCCTTTCTGGTGAAATGGGTACCCTGGCCACTCTCTATAATCAGAGGATGGCCATACATGGCTATCAGGTAGTCAAGCGCCTTAAGTGTACAGTGTTGGTACTTGTACAGCTGCCTTGCATGGCCAGACAAACAGAAAACCTGTAGCTGTATCTACAGCTGTTAAAGTGGAGTTGGCATTCTCTGATAATGGCAGAGGCCCTACAAAGTCCACTTCCCATTGAGTCAAAGGAACTTTCCTCCTCACCACCTGTCCAATGGTGGCTGCCAGCCTGTGGGGGTGAAGAGCTTCCCGGGCACATGTGGGACAGTCATGGCAGACACTTGCTATTTCTCTCCAAGAAATAGGAATATCCTACCCTTTGGCGATTGCTCACATGGTTTTTGTCCTTGCATGATGTAGGCATCAGTGTAGCCAAGCCGTCACCTCATTAGGTTACACTTTTTAAAATCTGAGGCTACAACCTTTGCAGTACACTGTCTACATCATAGGACACAGCTTTTCACATCTGCAAAAGAATCAGAGATTAGTAGCACATCATCAATATAATGAAACAGTTTCACTGAGGCAGGGCAGTTCCATGCTTCTAAATCTCTTGCAACCAGCCCATGACAGATTGTTGGGCTATACAGATATCCTTGGGGAAGTACCTGGAACATCCACTGACACCTTCCCAAGTGAATGCAAACTGGTCTTGACTCTCAGCAGCTGTAGCTACTGGAGAAAAAAGCATTAGCTAAGCCCACCACATAGTGATAAGTGCCCAGCGCTGTAGTTAACTGGTCCATCAAATTGTGGATCGATGGCACAGCGGTATGCATAGGCGGTACACTTTATTCAGTTCCCTGTTGTCCACAGTCATCCACCAAGAGCCATCAGGCTTCCCTACAAGCCACACAGGGAGTTGAATGGGCTCTGTGCAGGACGTACAATGTCCACTTTTGCCCACTCAGCAATGGTGGCGCCTATTTCTTTGTGGCCACCTGATAGACAATACTGTCTGACAGCCACTGTCCTCCAGGGTTTCAGCAACACCTATGGGGGATGCTTTGCATATCCCCTCATGACTGCCTTCACAACACGCACTTGGAGATGGAATTCTTCCACAGATGTCTGCAACACAAGACCTTTCAAGACATCTATCCCCAAAATATATTCTGGAACTGTTGGACATGTACACAGTGTACACTTACACAGGAAGTCACCCAATTTCCAATGGCAAGGACACAGCCTTTACTTCAATGTTTTGGCCACCATAGCCCTCAATATATGCACTGTGGCCATTAAACTGTTCTGGTTTGCCATGTACCAGGCTGCATTCAGCACCGATGTCAACCATTACTCTTTGTACACTGCTCAGGGACCAGTGAATTGCAAGTTCCACATGGGGTCTTTGGTCCCCACTTGAGCTCTCTGGGTGGGTACTTTGGCTTGAGCCCTATTCAGAACAGAACAGGGCATCAGCAGAGACATCTCCAGTTGGCATAAAGTCCTCTATCTGAACTCCCCGTACCTCATGCTATGGGCGCTTTTCACATTTAGTAAACTGCTGCCCAGTCTCAATTGCTTCCATAGCTCTAGGAATATACCATTAGGTTGCTTATCAATTTTATTTCTGTTAAGTCCTGCTGCTAGAGAATCAGCCCACATTTTCACCTGTGTTACCCAGGTGGGGCCTTTGCCAGCTCGGCTGCCCTTCGGGGTTTTCACAGTCTAACCCCTTTAGCCTGCCACTGGTCCTTTGTGTTTCTCAAGCTAGCCAGATGGGGCGCCCCACATAGGGTGTAAGTATAGCAGGCAGGGATCCAAAAGAGGTGGGCGAAGCATTGGTTAAACCAGCATCACATACAGTTGGTAAAATGCTCATCATCTGGGCTCTGGGCATTTAGGTTAAACATCGCCTGTCTCATGCCCCATTCTCTCACCGCCTGGGTTAACTAGGCATAAGTATGCTATTTACTCACGATATCCAGGAACGCTCCGCTTTCACCCACACCGTGTAGATGGCAGCATTGATCCATTTCATCAGACCCTGTGTTAGATGAGGTGCACCCTGCATGCGTTGCTTGACATTCTGTAATCTCATAGTCTGAGACATCATAGTCCCCAAGGTCATGCAGCTCTTGTTCTAGCATCAGTACCTGTTGCTCTAGTTCCTTTGCACATCTCTGCAGTTTGCACACTTGCGCAACATCACAGAATCAAACACAGCCAACAAAATCCACCCCACAGTGTCAGCGGTAGTGTGCACTGCTTTATCCAGCAAGCAAAATTTTGCCACTTGTAACGCCTCTACAATACTCTTTGTGCACTCGCGCAGCATCACAGAAAGCATTCTCCATGTTCACCTTCAAGACAGTCAACAAAACCCACCCCATGGTGTCAGTGGCCACGCGTGCTGCTTCATCCTGCAAGCGAGAGCTCGCCACTTGTAAGGCTTTTTCAATGCTCTTTGTGCACTCACACAGCATCAGGAAGAGCATTCTCCATGCTTGTCTTCAAAGCAGCCAATAAAATCCGCCTCACTATGTTAGCACCAGTACAAATATGCTGTTTTATCTGGCAAGGGAGAGCTCACCACCTAAATGTCCTTTCAATATCACCTGGTGATGCATTCACTGCCTCCCAGTCTTCCATCGGGGCCCACGCCAAGAGGACCATGGCCACCAGGCACCACATGCTCTGTGGCGGCCACTGGCTTCCTCCTTCCATTGGAGCCAAGGCTCCCCTACTTGCTGGGTGAAGATATCTTTATTCTCTCCAGGCAGCAGCAGCAGCTTCAGGGAGTCTTCAAAAATTACTGCTATACTAAGACAGACAAGAGTGGTCCATGGACAAGTGGGTATTCAGGCCCAGTGCTACCAAGGTCAGCAATATCATTGTTTGCAGAACATAAGGTATGAGGCTGTGAGAGAGTGGGGCAAGAGAGCCTGACTGATGCTGAGTTGTCAGTTAATTTCTCCACAGAGTTGTAAGAAAGTCATTACTCTTCTGCTTAAGAGAATCTTCACATAAGGGATGGAAAGCGATTGAAGCCCAAGATTCAGCTTCCCTTCTAAGTCTTCTCACTGATTCCTGCTGCCACCACTCTGCTGGCATTTGGGAGCCTGGCTTTCCACTTTCAAGGCTTCAGGTCAAATGTCTTAAACCAACAATTCTTCAGTGTCAACAACCCAGTGAAAGCGAGAAGGCAATGTTCGATCAGGCTTTAGGGAAGTAACAGCACAAAACATGGCATGAACCTGGCTTGCTGGAATGGCAAAGAAGGTGTTCCTCAGCTCTAGGCTCTCAGGCACCTCCCTGAATCCAGGGTTCGCTTTAATTTGAGCTACCAGGGATCATCCTCTGGATCACTTGGATGCCATGAAATCTCAACCAAAGGCATGAGGTCAGGAAAGGCATGAGTGTCTTATCCTGCCTAAGCTCCCTCTTTGAGTTCCCAATTTTGGCGAATCTCTATTTTTCTAAGTAATTGAAACTGGAATAGTCATTAATTAATTCATTCAATGAGTATTTATTGAGTACCTACTATGCTGGGGATAGAATCATATAAGGAACAAATGAGCATGGTACCTTCCACTCAAAGCTCATATCTGGCCATAGGATTTGGCCTTTACATGAAGTCAATGGCCTAGAACCACCATTCAGCTTCAGTAATACGAATGTGAGCTTTTAAGCCACGCATATAGAGTAGCAGTTGGGTGCTGCTGCTTCTTGACCATTTTCCAATGTCCTGACCCCAAAGAAATCTGGATCTGAGGCCCCTGAGGAGAGGGAGTTGGAGAGTGGTAATGGGAAACACTAAGGAGGACATTTGCCTTATGGCCACAAACAGTGGGACCAGCAAGGGCAGAACATGACAGTTCAGACCGATACAGGGTCGGATTGCTGTCTGACTGATGGGTACTACATGAACAGTAGCACTCAGTTCAGTTCAGTCCAGTGAAGTTGCTCAGTCATGTCTGACTCTTTGCGACCCCATGGCCTGCAGCACACCAAGCTTCCCTATCACCAACACCCGGAGCTTGCTCAAACTCATGTCCACTGAGTCAGTGATGCCATCCAACCATCTCATCCTCTGTCCTCCCCTTCTCCTCCTGCCTTCAGTCTTTCCTAGCATCAGGGTCTTTTCCAATGAATCAGATCTTTGCATCAAGTGGCCAAAGTATTGGAGTTTCAGCTTTAGCATCAGTCCTTCCAATGAATATTCAGGACTGATTTCCTTTAGGATTGACTGGTATCTCCTTGCAGTCCAAGGGACTCTCAAGAGTCTTCTCCAACACCACAGTTCAAAAGCATCAATTCTTCGACACTCAGCTCTCTTTATGGTCCAAATCTCACATCCATTCATGACTACTGGAAAAACCATAGCTTTGACTAGATGGGCCTTTGTTGGCAAAGTAATGTCTCTGCTTTTTAATATGCTGTCCAGGTTGGACATAAATTCTCTTCTAAGGAGCAAGCGTCTTTTAATTTCATGGCTACAGTCACCATATGCAGTGATTTTGGAACCCCCCAAATTAGTCTGTCACTGTTTCCACTGTTTCCCATCTATTTCCCATGAAGTGATAGAACTGGATGCCATGATCTTAGTTTTAAGCCAACTTTTTCACTCTTCTCTTTCACGTTCATCAAGAGGCTCTTCAGTTGTTTGCTTTCTGCCATAAGGGTGGTGTCATCTGCATATCTGAGGTTATTGATACATCTCCTGGCAATCTTGATTCCAGATTGTGCTTCACCCAGACTGGCATTTCGCATGATGTACTCTACATATAAGTTAAATAAGCAGGGTGACAATATACAGCCTTGATGTACTCCTTTCCCAATTTGGAACCAGTCTGTTATTCCATGTCCAGTTCTAACTGTTGCTTCTTGACCTGCATATAGATTTCTCAGGATGCAGGTCTGGTGGCCTGGTATTCCCATCTCTTGAAGAACTTTCCACAGTTTGTTGTGATCCACGCAGTCAAAGGCTTTGGTGTAGTCAATAAAGCAGATGTTTTTCTGGCACTCTTTTGCTTTGTCTATGATCCAACAGATGTTGGCACTCTGATCTCTGGTTCCTCTGCCTTTTCTAAATCCAGCTTGAACATGTGGAAGTTCATGGGTCACATACTGTTGAAGCCTGGCTTGGAGAATTTTGAGCATTACTTTGCTAGCATGTGAGATGAGTGCAATTGTGCAGTGACACTGACAGCCTCAGTTCCCCACACCCATGGAGCTGGTGAGAGTGCAAGTATGAGACAGATAAGTAATAGATGAAGAGCTAAGTACTAACACAGTGCTACTCGGGTGAAGAAATTATACTTAAGCTAACTGCCCAGGTTATTCAATGTTTACAAGGCTCAGTTTCCCTGCCTGTGGGTAGGAGACAATGTCTTGCCTCCCTGGTTGTTGTGAGGATGAGAGACCATGTATGGAGGTCCAACCACATTGTGGAATGAGCACACACCTGGCACTGTACAGCCCCAGGGACTGGCCTACAGCCGGGAAAGGCAGAGGCAGTATTGCTATCTCCAACTTGTGGCTCAAGCAGAGACCTGCCCATAGGCCCCTGACCTCACTTGGCACTAAGTCAGCTTCACCTGCTATCAAGTTCTATGTTTAGTCATCAAGGGAACATATGCTCTCATTTCTGATTCTATTCCTAGTTGATGACAACAAAATCTATGTTTAGGATGACTCTGGGTCTTGGAAAGCAGCTGCTCTGAAAGTTGAGTGTACTGGAAAGTAATTTCCAGTTAGACCCAGGCTCCCAAGGAGAGAAACAAATGCACTTCTGGTTGAAATATAAGACCTTTGGTTGAGAGGCCACTCTAGACATCTTGTTACTACAGGGATCATCACCAGCATGCTCTCACTAGCTGCTTAATGCTCACCATGTTCCAGGGACTTAAGAGACACCATCTCTGCCTCACATTAACCTACAAGGTTAGCATCATCCACTGTTCTGCCTCTTATTTGCCATATGACAGCAATATAGGTTTAGAATTAGGTCTGACTTCATCACTTACACGTGTGAGACATTGGACTGTATCATGTAATTGTTGAATTAAATGAAAACATATGTGTAACTAAAAGCACATAGTAGGTACTTTGTGTTACTCCCCTCACATCTTTCCTCTACTGTGCTATGCCTAAACCTATGGTGGGTACAGAGACTAGCAATGACTCAGACCAAGTCCCTTCGTACTTGAGGCTGAGATTTCCCTCTTCTCTACACAGACTGGGACATTCCTAAGTAAGGGAGCAAAAGTCTAGGGCAAAGTCAGAAGGTTGGGCAAAATTACGAGGCCTGTGGTTTGCTAAGGATGTGATGGTGATGAGGCAAGTTGGCCATATGTACTCCAGCCTTAGAGTACTCTCCTCAGTGGGCCTCCCCCGCCCCCCTTCCATCCATCACCCTCATTTTCAGCATTCTACTGTCCAGTGTTGCCAATGAAGAACAATGGAAAAAAGGTTATCTCTTATTTACAGGAAATTGCACCGTTTCCCAAACCCTTTTGAGGATTCACTGCCTCATCAGATCCACACAACTCTTAAGTGAGTGGCAGGGCTAGGAGTGTGCTCCTGCTGTGGCTGACACCAAAACACCCATCAAGTCAGTGTCAACTCAGAGACCCTGAACTCCGGACTCCTCCTAGTCCAGTCTTTTCTCCACTTATTCCAAAGTCTGAGTAAGGTGCCCTTTCAGTAATACTGTTGACCAAACTTTGGCAGACTATATTGAAAGTTAATTTCTCATGGCTTGTTGTTCTGCTCCAGGGAGTAACTAACAGATTGTGGTATCAATTAATCAAATTCTCTGTGAGTATGGGTAGGCAGTCTTTCGGTTGCAAGCTGTATATATCTAACCCTAACTAGCTTAAAAAATAAAATAAAAATCAAACAACTATCGGGGGTTATAGGTTCCTGTAACAGGAAGGACCCTAGTGGATATCATCAGGACTATTGCTGCCTGGCTCCGATTCTGTTAGTCTTCTGGCACACTGTCCACTGGCCAAGAAGGAGAAGGTGGCTATCTATTTCCAAGCCTCCAACCTCCCAGTTCAGTGTTTCCAGTAGAAAGAGCTTATCTGAAATGGTATTTGTTTTCCTTTGGATCTGCTATTTTTTACTAAATCCCTAGGCAGGTAGGGGGAAAAAAAATCTTATAGTTATGAAAACTCTAGAGAGGTTTGAAAGTTAGAATTCCCAAAAGGCGTAATAACAATATGGAACAAAATTAAAACCATGGCATCAGCTCTTTTATGCTGTTTTGGTATAAGGATATGTTTTATACTGTTTGGATTTATGCTTTATCTACTATTTGAAATATCCCAAAAGGAACAGCTATACTAAATTTGTAACTGGCATTTATGTTTAAGCCAGTTTAATCAAATTTGCCATTGTTTAAATATTCAAGAGGTTTTCAATGTTTTACTGAATAAGAGTTTAATAAATTGAGCACTAAAGTTTATACAGTAGTGCATGTTCCTCTCAAGCCCAGAGGTCCTTCAGACATTAAGCAATCTAACAGAACACACAAAAATAAAACAGATCACCAGGTTTTTCAAATGATTATATAAACCATTTTTGTAATTCAATTTTAAGAAGTAAATTAGAAGTTCTCTGAACTTCATTTATTCTTTCATCTTTATATGACTATATGATGAAAGGCCCATTTTAAAGTTTTCCAACCATCAACTTAAGAAAGCAGACTGACACATAGAAATATCTGGTGAAATTCAGCCAGTGCAATGATCATTTCAATGAAACAAACAGTCAAGTAAAAATCATGAGTTAAAGCTGTCACCCCACTTCACTAAATATTTGTGGCCTCTCCAGCAGCAATTTGAGAATAACCTCAATGTTACTTTCCAAATAGAAAAAGATGTGTAATTACAGCATGGGGCTGGTATCAGACAGGGCTGATTTGGTACACCCCAGTTCCTACACTTAATAGGTGGCATATAATACACAACCAAACAGTTATATTAATCTCTGCCCTGCTTTCCTCAGTAGGTAACTATGTTCAAAGGACAATGTGTAAAAGTGCAAAGGATTATTATTAGCAAGGATTTCTGAAAGTAAAAGTTTTTACAGAACACAAGAAAGTGCCTCAAAATCCAGTTTTTGAGAGAAGTTGGCTACAAACTAGATAGATGTATTAGGATGATAATCACCTTAACACAACAAAAGTCAAAAACAGTAGCCCTCGGAATTAAGCTCTTTATTCATCTTCCTTGTTTCAAAGAGTCATGGCAGTTCTTACAGTACAGAGAGCATTCCAGAGCCTCCCTGGAGGAGTGACAGTTATAGAAAATCCAGTCAGGGACAAAGGGGAAATGCCAGTAAAATAAGAACCCCACATCAAGGCTTGGCTTTAGACTTGGGGTGGGATGCTGCGACATCCAGGTAGGAACATGCTCAAGCCAGAGAGCAGCTCATTCCAAGGAAGGGCTGACTGGCCTGGGTGCAGTCCCTACAGAGAAGATTCACTTAGGGAATGTGTTCAGCAGGCTGAGCACATCAGCCACAGAGGGACACAACATGCTCCTCCCGTGGGGAAACATGCCCTGGCCTCTCAATTAGCTCCAGAAGGCCAAGAGTCTTTGACTCCTTTGTTCATTCAGCACAACTTTACTGCTGCCTATTTACTGCCAGGCCCTGTGTGGGGTGCAGAAGACAAAGCAAGGAATCAGACACAGTCCTTACCACCAGGGAATTCAGGATATGCACAAAATAAGTCATGACTCAAGGTAAAAAGGATGCAGAAAGGAAGCAGACAAACTTGGTTCTCAAGGCATTCACAGCCTGGTGGAAGCCTATGGGCAGCCTGTGCTAAGGACCAAAGAGAGGCACATGCCATGTGCTCTGGCAGCGCAGGAAGGATGACATGATAGTTGCTGGATGATACAGTGGGGAAAACTCACAGCTCCTTAGAGAAGACTGAACAGCCTGTTGGCCAAAGTGGAAGGAACAGGTCCTACTGCCTTGAGCAGGAGGGTGTGCAGCTGTGGGCCGACCTCCATGCGTCCCTCGGGCTACCCAACAGGGAGGGTGCAAGGTCGCTTATCTGTGGATGTGGCTGCATGATATCCTGTGGATCTATGAGGGGAGACTGGTGACCAGCAGAAACAGGTCCAAATAACAAGGGCCAAGGTAAAGGTTAGGGCTTCCCTTGTAGCTGAGACAGTCAACAATCTGCTTGCAAGGCAGGAGACCTGGGTTAGATCCCTGGGCTGGAAAGATCCCCCAGAGAAGGGAATGGCAAACCACTCCAGTATTCCTCCCTGGAAAATTCCATGGACAGAGGAGCCTTGTAGGGTATAGCCTATGGGGTCACAAAGAGTCAAACATGACTGAGCGACTAACACACACACACAAAAGGTAAAGGTTAGGAGCCTAGAGTGAATAAACCAGGAGGCAGGAGCATGAGCAGGACTGACAGGCTGAGCAAGTGGGAAGCTGGTCTGGGTGTACACCAGCAGACAGGGGGCCTTCTGCGCCATCCTGCAGCCCCGGGGCGGGTCATCTGTGCTCAGTGGGCCAATCCCGAGGGGCCAAGGATGGAGGAGGGCCTCTCAGGCCAAAGACCATAGGCTAGCCAGTCCTCTTCATGGCACCTAGTCTGCTTTTTTCTTTTCTTCATTGCTGCTTTCACCTACTCTATCTTTCCCATTCTCCCAACCTGACGGTGGCTGAAATGGGTTCAGTTAGGAGACAGGTATCATGGTATAGGTCCCAGGGCCCTCAAGACCTTGACTAACTGACACTACAGCTGTTTTGGATGGTCACTTGGCACAGAGACAAGCTTCAAGTTACAGGGTTGGGTTGGAACTTGTCTGCAGCTCAACTTGTGCAGGCCTCTTTCCCTCCCACACATTTTGTGCAACAGCTCTGGCCTGTCGTCATTTCTTCTTCGCAGCAGCCACTACTGACACCGTCTCTCCAGCCTGGCTTCCTGTGGGTACCCCTTTCTCCTTCCTAAAGGTGTCAGGACTCCTCCCTGCTGTGCTTTCCCCTCATAGCTGCCATCACCCCTCTGTAACCCTCATTGTGGATTACCCCTGTGCCCAACCCTCTTTTCCTGCTATTATTGAAATATGTTCAGACCCCCTTCACCTATTAAAAAGTTTCACTGCTAGTCGCCGAGGAGAAGCAAACCTGAAGCCAAGGGGAAGGAGAAAGGGGAGGGCACTTTAAAGATGGATGAGATTTCCCACGAGGACTGGGGATCCGGGGTCCACTCTTGCATGTGGCTGAGCTCCCTTCCTTGACTCCCTTCTTGGATGGTCCCAAAGAATCTCGTATTCTCATTTTCTCCATCTTTTAACTCTGGTTTTAGAACCTAGCCATCTTCTCTATTCCTATCAATTTGGGGGTNGGACTGGGGATCCGGGGTCCACTCTTGCATGTGGCTGAGCTCCCTTCCTTGACTCCCTTCTTGGATGGTCCCAAAGAATCTCGTATTCTCATTTTCTCCATCTTTTAACTCTGGTTTTAGAACCTAGCCATCTTCTCTATTCCTATCAATTTGGGGGTATGGTGCTCAGGAAAGCTTTGGTGAACAAGGAGTTTCTACAGTCAGGAGCCGCTGCCCTTTCAAGTCTCCCCTCCCCAGTTCCTCCCTATACCACTGACACTGCCCATTCTGAAATCGCAGCCCCTGCCACTTGCCAAAGTGACCGAGGTCTTCTCTGACAGCAGCTTCATATAGAGGAGAGGAGTGTTCATTATTTCAACCAACAACTGAAGGTCATACAGGCCAGGCCAAATGTAAACACCCTTTAGTAGGCAATGAGGAGCCACAAGCAACTTTCAAGCAGGGACTGGCAATTAGAAAGTATCTCACATTACACACAGGTACTCAATTATGAAAACATTTAGATAAATGTACAATTGAGTGAGTGAATGATCATAACTATGTATTAACTTTAGCAAATGTATGAGAGGTTAAGGGGCTTTTTAAAAGCCCCTCTAAGCCCTGGGCTTAAGCCATATGCTAAAGTAGGTGAAGTTAATCTCTACTTTCATCCTATAGGACTCTGTCATCTGACTGGTACAACTGCATCCCTCAACTTTCTAGGCTGTGTTCCATAATGACGACTTACTCTCCAGGGTCATTACTCAGCACCAAATATATTTACCTGCTGCCTGTTTAAGGCATTATATTCCCAAAATAGGGGGGAAAGTTATCTCTCACGATAGAGTATCTGTCACAGTAACAGGGCTATGGGGGAAATGATCTAAAATAAGAGCAACAATCTGCTATCATCTGAGAACCAGCAATGTCAAAGTTTGTCCCAAATCTATCAGATACAGAAGCACCTCTACTTCACTAATAGTAGAGATGGTCCACATTTCAGTAGGTCCGAACAAATACATTTGATTCAGAGATTTGTGAGTCCAGAGACCTTCTGAATGGTGATGACCATCTCCATTAAAGAAGGCTGAATGAAGACAATATCCTGAGAAAAACAAACAGCAGTTTGGGTGCCGGGGTCCAGCCCCGGTGGATCCAGGGTAATTCAAAGCAGGGATGGAGTCGGCGATTGATTTAGAGAGAGATAAGTAAAGAATGTTGTAGATAAGAAAATAGAGAAAAGAGGCTGATATTCCTTGGTTTACATAGAAAGCCAATAAAACCCCCAAAGAGTTTGCCCTGTTCACAGAGGCCACAGGTGCCCTCCCGGTCTCCCAAGGGAGTGAAGACGCAGAACATCTTCCCGTTTAGGTCTTAGAAACCCGGGCAGATAAGTGAACGCAGGGAGCCTCTATGCTCCAAGGGATCAGCCTGAAAAAGAGAGGGAGAGGGAGAGAAAAAAATGATTGACACGGGGAGACTAAGCTGCTTCAGTGAGCAAGGCCCCATAGCTTTATTTTCAAAAAGGACTTTTATACCTTTCCCACAAATGAGGTTGTGTACATTATCTTCTGGCCTTGGAGGCCTGTGAAACATTTTAAGACCCTCTTTTGATAAAGGCTGCTCAACCAGAAAACTTATTTTCCCTTGAAGTGGTTTTTTTTTCCCCCTTTATATTTCTAATCTATGTCAGCCTCAGAAAGTATCAAACAAACACATTTCTCACGGAGCAAAGGTGTAATAAGTTACAACGAAGAAAGAACTAATTAGCTCAAAAGTCTGATGTGGTTAGTTTCAACACTACTATTTTGTTTTCTTACACTCCAACTATGTTAACTAATGCGCTCCCAGGTGCACAGTGGATAAGAGATATGGGAACTTAGCAACAAGCATTGGCCCAATAATGAAATCCTACACCAGCACTACTCTAATAACTTTTAACTCTTTGAAAGGCTTTATGTTTTAGGCTTCCTGTGCCTCTCACAGTTGGGGGGCTGTAAGCAATCACATGCGTAGTTGTAAAAGTCCGGGTAAGGCAAGTTAGAGAGCCATCAGAGGGGTTTGAGCTGAAACACTCCTTTTATAAACAGGAGACTGTTAACTGGAGCTCTAAGTTAACTTTTTCCAGAGAAAGGTGTTCGGGGATAGCCCCCTGTAATGTCAGAAGAATAGGTGGAAAGCATAATGCAGTAAGGCAGGCAGACTCGGGTTTTGGAGGTAGATGCTCGAGAAAGCCCAGGGGGGTTTCCTTGAGGCCTGATCTCGCCTTTGCGTTTTGTCAGGCCCCCCTTTCCTCATGACCTTTGCCATGGGCAGGATTTCCCCAAGCTGGCTCCCGGCACTTGGACAAGTTCTGGGGCAGACGACTCCAGGCACAATTAAGATACAATTAAAATATTGTCATCAGCAGCTACTATCATTCCCACTTAGAGCCCAACATCTATAAACTACCCCCCAGCTACATTTATTTTCTTGAATTTTATCCCTCTTCTAGCCCCCTAAACTGTGAACTCTTTGAGAGCAGCGATAGCGATGCTTTGAAGTCCTATACCATGTTCATTTCTCATCAAGAACTATCCTAATAAATGATCTTCAAGTTCATCTCTCATAGGAGTCATGCCATCAGAAACTTTAAGTACCATTATTGAAGATCACTGACATTGAGCACCTCATTTTCTCCTTCAGAGGTAATGCTTTCTGGACAAGGAAAGAAAGGTTGAGCAGAGCTGCAAAGCTGGAGAAGGTAAGTGACCTATAATTATGTTGCTTGGCCCAATTCCTCTAGAACAATGAGTCTGTAGAGCTTCGTGCATGATCAGAAGGATGTAAGTGCTTTTGTTATCAAAAATAAAACAGTCTACCTACATCTTCCTTTGTGCTATAACATCTATTGTAACCTCATACTTGGATTAGTGGCAAGTCATTTGAAAAGCTGAGCCTGCTGACTTGCACTGAGATGAGTCCTACATACAGCCAGGACTTGTGATCAGGGAGCATGCAGGCACACTGCCTTTCCTAGGGATGGGAAGAAGAGATATCACAGACCCGACCCTCTCATTTCACAGATGGAGACCTAAGGCCCAGAGAGTACAGGTGACATGTCCAAGGTCCCAAAGCAAGCCAGTGGAAGAGCCAAGATGACATCATAGTCTCTCAACTCACCATTCAGTGCTCTTTTGAATGCAGTAGCTATGGCAAGAGGTTCGTTTTGCTCTTTGGCGAATGAGAAGGGAAAACATGTAGGGAGCAGAATATTAGGTGTTTTGTTTCTCTGCAGACTTCAGTAACCTCTGTTATCCTGGCCTCCACTGTCCTGGCTGTGATTGCCTTCTACGGTAGCCTTCTATGCAAAGTTGGATCCTAAGCGAATTACTTTTTACTTAGCTCAGAGTTCATACCAGGGGTGGAACAATCCCCTTGCACATGGCTCAGGATCTCTTGGTCTGTAAATAGGCGGAAGGCAATCTGCTCACACTCCTGCTTGGTCCCACATTCAAACAAACACCCAAACAAGCCCTCATTCTCCAGAGCAGCCAAATCAGAGTACCCACAGGGCCCACAGTGCAAGATCCAGGGGCGGGACCAGCAGGCAGCCTCCAAGGGTCTCTGGTTGAGGTAGATGCCTAGGTTGACCCTCCGTTTCTTATTGGTTGGGTGTGAGTACAAGAGCCATGATTCTGACAGGGTTTCAGCTTCCAGCTCTGGCCTCACTGAGCTGCACAGCAGAGAACTCTGCTGAATGGCAGGTGCATTTTTGCCAGCAAGATCCTGGCATCTACCTGGGATCTCCAGGGGCCGGAAACTCACCACACTGCCTTGGCAGCCATGAGGGGGCTCACAGAGCTGATGGCTCAGGACTGGTTTCTGAAAGCATTCACCATGGTCAGTGCTGAGGGCCTCTGCCCGGCACCTGTTTGGTGTCCGGGCACTGCAATACAGCACGGGGTGGCCAGCCTTTCCAATCACCTCTGCCACTTCACATTCCACTGTCACCATGGGCTTGATAAGCCTGCCATGGTGCCATGTGGCTCCTAGGTCATCACTATAGATCATCAGGGAATGAGGCCTAGCTTTATATGGCAGCCGAAAGCAAAAGAACCAGAATGGGATGTAGTAGGCGTACGCAGGGATGATGAGCCTTCCCGATTGTAGCTGGATGCCATGACCTGGCCCCACAGCAAAAGTGGCCCAGTGTGTCACCTCTGGGCCAATGACCTCCTCAGTCAGGTCCCTCACATCGCTCCATGAATAGCCAGCATCCTGGCTGCATATGAAGCAGAGGCGTGCAGCATTCCTGCCTGACATAATCTGTTGATGCTCAGTGACATGGCCTCGCACACAGATGAAGAACAGGTACACACAGCCACTCTTCCGCTCCCACACAGGACAAGGGTTCATGGTCCGGTGTCCAGGTAATGTGGCTTTCATCAGGGACTTCAGGGGTTCCCACTAGATGAGGGGAAGGGAGAAAGCAGAAGTGAAAGACTCATAGGAAGACATGAGGCTCATTAAAAGCATCAGTACATCTCAGTTCAGTTCAGTTCAGTCACTCAGTCGTATCCAACTCTTTGCAATCCCATGGACTGTAGCATGCCAGGCTTCCCTGTCCATTACCAACTCACAGGCCTTGCTCAAACTAGTCTATTGAGTCAGTGATGCCATCCAACCATGTCATCCTTGTTGCCCCCTCCTCCTCTCTTCCATCTTCCCCAGCATCAGGGTCTTTTCCAATGAGTCAGATCTTCGTATCAGATGGCCAAAGTATTGAGTTTCAGCTTCAGCATCAGTCCTTCCAATGAATATTCAGGACTGATTTCCTTTAGAATTGACTGGTTGGACCTCCTTGCAGTCCAAGAGACTCTCAAGAGTCTTCTCTAACACCACAGTTCTTCACTGCTCAGCCTTCTTTATGGTCCAGCTCTCACATCCATACAGTGACTACTAGAAAAATCATAACTGACAAGATGAACTTTTGTTGGCAAAGTAATGTCTCTGCTTTTTAATAGGCTGTCTTGGTTTGTCATAGCTTTTCTTCTATGCTCCTCTATGCAAGGAGCAAACATCTTTTACTTTCAATGCTTCAGTCACCATCTGTAGTGATTCCAAGAAAATAAAGTCTGTCACTGTTTCCATTGTTTCCCATCTATTTGCCATGAAGTGATGGGAGGACCAGATGCCATGATCCTAGTTTTTTGAATGCTGAGCTTGAAGCCAGCTTTTTTCACTCTCCTCTCTCATTTTCATCAAGAGGCTCTTTAGTTCCTCTTCACTTTCTGCCATAAGGGTGGTATCATCTGCATATCTGAAACTGATATTTCTCCTGGCAATCCTGATTCCAGCTTGTGCTTCACCCAGCCTGGCACTTCACATGATGTACTCTGCATATAAGTTAAATAAGCAGGGTGACAATATACATCCGTGATGTACTCCTTTCCCAATCTGAAACCAGTCCTTCCATGTCCAGTTCTAAATGCTGCTTCTTGATCCACAGGAGGCAGGTAAGGTGGTCTGGTATTCCCATCTCTTGAAGAATTTTCCACAGCTTGTTGTGCTGTACACAGTCAAAGGCTTTGGTGTAATCAATAAAGCAGAAGCAGATGTTTTTCTGGCATTCTCTTGATTTTTTGACGATCCAACGGATGTTGGCAATTTGATCTCTGGTTCCTCTGCCTTTTCTAGATCCAGCTTGAACATCTGGAAGTTCATGGTTCATGTATTGTTGATGTCTGGCTTGGAGAATTTTGAGCATTACTTTGCTAGCATGTGAGATGAGTGCAATTTGTGGTAGTTTGAACATTCCTTTCTTTGGGATTGGAATGAAAACACCATTTCCAGTCCTGTGGCCACTGCTGAGTTTTTCAAGTTTTCTGGCATATTGAGTGCAGCACTTTCACAGCATCATCTTTTAGGATTTGAAATACCTCAGCTGGAATTCTATCACCTCCACTAGCTTTGTAGTGATGCTTCATAAGGCCCACCTGACTTTGCATTCCAAGTTGTCTAGCTCTAGGTGAGTTATCACACCATCATGGTTATCTGGGTCATGAAGATCTTTTCTGTATAGTTCTTCTGTGTATTCTTGCCACCTCTCCTTAACATCTTCTGCTTCTGTTAGGTCCATATCATTTCTGTCCTTTATTGTGCCCATCTTTGCATGAAACGTTCCCTTGGTATCTCGAATTTTCTTGAAGAGATCTGTAGTCTTTCCCATTCTATTGTTTTCCTCTATTTCTCTGCACTGATCACTGAGGAAGGCTTTCTTATCTCTCCTTATTATTGTTTGGAACTCTGCATTCAGATGGGTATATCTTTCCTTTTCTCCTTTGCCTTTCGCTTCTCCTTTCTCAGCTATTTGTAAGGCCTCCTCAGACAACCATTTTGCCTTTTTGCATTTCTTTTTCTTGGGGATGATCTTGATCACTGCCTCCTGTACAATGTCATGAACTCCGTCCATAGTTCTTCAGGCAGTTTATCAGATCTAATCCCTTGAATCTATTCGTCACTTCCACTGTATAATCACAAAGGATTTGATTTCGGTCATACCTGAATGATCTAGTGACTTTCCCTAAGTCTAAATTTGGCAATAAGGAGTTCATCATCTGTGCTACAGTCAGTCCCATTCTTGTTTTTGCTGACTGTATAGAGCTTCTCCATCTTTGGCTGCAAAGAATAGAATCAATCTGATTTCAGTATTGACCATCTGGTGATGTCCATGTGTAGTGTCATCTCTTATGTTTTTAGAAGAGGGTGTTTGCTATGACCAGTGCCTTCTCCTGGCAAAACTCTGTTAGCCTTTGCCCTACTTCATCTTGTACTCCAAGGCCAAACTTGCCTGTTACTCCAGGTATTTCTTGATTGTATCTCTACTTTTGCATTCCAGTCCCCTATGATGGTGAAGGCATCTTTTTTGGCTGTTAGTTCTAAAAGGTCTTGTAGGTCTTCATAGAACCATTCAACTTCAGCTTCGGCATTAGTGGTGAGGGCACAGACTTGGATTATTGTGATATTGAATGGTTTGCCTTGGAAACAAACAGAGATCATTCTGTTATATTTGAGACTGCACCCAAGTAATGCATTTCGGACTCTTTTGTGACTCTGAGGGCTACTCCATTTCCTCAAAGGGATTCTTCCCCACAGTAGTAGATATAATGGTCATCTGAGTTAAATTTGCCCATTCCAGTCCATTTTAGTTCGCTGATTTCTAAAATGTCAATGTTCATTCTTGCTATCTCCTATTTGACCACTCCCAATTTACCTTGATTCATGGGCCTAACATTCCAGGTTCCTATGCAATACTGTTCTTTACAGCATTGGACTTTATTTCCATCACCAGTCACATCCACAACTGGGCATTGCTTTCACTTTGGCTCTGCCTCTTCATTCTTTCTGGAGTTATTTCTCCACTCTTCTCCAATAACATATTGGGCACCTACTGACCTGGGGAATTCATCTTCCAGTGTCATATCTTTTTGCCTTTTCATACTGTTCATAGGGTTCTCAAGGCAAGAGTACTGAAGTGGTTTGCCATTTCCTTCTCCAGTGGACCACGTTTTGTCAGAACTCTCCACCATGATCCATCCATCTTGGGTGGCCCTACATGGCATGGCTCATAGTTTCATTGAGTTAGACAAGGCTGTGACCCATGTGATCAGTTTGATTAGTTTTCTGTGACTGTGGTTTTCATTCTGTCTGCCCTCTGATGGATAAGGATTGTCTGTTTAGTCAAAGCTATGGTTTTTCCAATAGTCATATATGGATGTCAGAGTTGGACCATAAAGAAGGCTGAGCAACAAGGAATTGATACTTTTGAACTGTGGTATTGGAGAAGAACTTGAGAGTCCCTTGGGTAGCAAGGAGATCAAACCAGTCAATCTTAAAGGAAATCAACCCTAAATATTCATTGGAAGGACTGATGCTGAAGCTCCAATACTTTGCCCACCTGATGCGAACAGCCAACTCACTGGAAAAAGACCCTGATGCTGAGAAAGACTGAAGGCTGGAGGAGAAGGGGGTGACAGAGGATGAGATGAATGAATGGCATCATCAACTCAATGGACATGAGTTTCAGCAAACTCTAGGAGACAGTGAAGGACAGGGAAGCCTGGCATGCAGCAGTCCAGGGGTCACAAAGAGTTGTATACGACTGTGTGAACAACAACAACAACCACATAACTCAGCAATTCAACTTTTAGGTCTATACAAAAAATAATTGAAAGAACAGTCCTGAAGAGACATTTACATGTACCTCCTTGTTCCATAGCAGCATTATTCACAATAACCAAAAGGTGGGAGCAATTCAAATGTCCACCAGCTGATGAGTGGATAAGATAAAAGGGATGAATGGCTAAACAAACTGGATAAATGAAATAATAGATTAACATACAATAGATTATTATTCAGCCTTTAAAAAGAAATCCTGACATATTCTGCAACATGGATGAACCTTGAGGATATTATTCTGTGAAATAAGCCAGTCACAGAAAGACAAAATATTGCATGATTCCACTTACATGAAACATCTAAACAAACTCAGAAACAAAGTACAGTATTAATCCCTAGGGAATTGGGGAGGGGAAATTAGTTGTTGTTCAGCGAGTATAAAGTTACAGTTATGCACTAATGAATACATTCTAGAGACCTTTTACACAACAATGTAATATAGTTAACAATACTGCAAGTACACTTAAAATGGTTATGACAGAGGGATTTCCCTGGTGGTCCAGTGGCCAAGACTCCTAGCTCCCAGTGCAGGGGTCCTGGGTTTGATCCCTGGTCAGGGAACTAGATCCCATATGCCACAACTAGTAGTTCGCATGTTGCAACTAAAGATGCCACTTGCCACAACTAAGACCCTGTACAGCCAAATAAAAAATGACTATAATGGAAAGTACTACATTAGGTGCATATTACCATAATTAAAAATGTTTTTAAAAGAACAAAAAAATCCGAAAAGGTCTTAAAGGTTTTAGCTGACCATCTATTTAACATTTAAGCAGCTATCAAAAAATAAATGCTACTTCACTGTATACTGCATTAAAAGGATACCAGATAGGATAGCCACCTCACTGCTGAGCTGGTCAATCTATCCTTGGGGTCATAAGTTCAGTTATGAGTACCATACTTTGCAAAAAGACACTGATCTTCCACACCAGGTCCCAAGGACTGTAATCACAGTTTTCAAAGGACCAGAAAACAAATCAAGACTGTGGCCTAAGGAGCTGCTAAAAGATAGAAGACCTGGAGGGTGTGGATACTGCTTTCAGATACATCAAAGAGCAGTTCTCCACACTAGGGACTTTATAATGTACAGATGGACTTCCCCATAAGGCATAACAAGAACGACAGATAATTACAGACAAGTACAGAGGATTTCATTTCAAAAAATAAGTTAACAGTTGCCACAGAATTAAGCTTCTCATTTGAGGAGTTGTGTAAGTAGATCCTTAATAGAAGATGACTAATGTCGAGTTCCTACTATGGAACTGCTATTATTATATTTCACAGACAATGAAACAGAAGAGTCAAATATTCACAGTCACAGTCAATAAATGATAGGTCTTGCCTGACTCCAAAGCCATGCTCTTAACCACTAAGCTATTAGTAGAAACCAATGGAATACAGAAGACTTCTATATTGGGAAAGAAGCTGGGCTAATAATTCTTCCAATTTTAAGATTCTACAATTAAGTAAATGAGAGAATGAATGTGAATAAAATAAAGTGAAGAGAGAATGAGTTAAAGTGGACACATTTGTGACTGGATGTGACTACTGGACAGTGAGGTTATGTAACAGGTACGGTCTGATAAAAAAACTTAACTGCCCAACTGTCTGTGGCAAAAAGCAGAGCAACATAACCATAGGTGCTGCCTGTCCTGGAGGAAACAAAAGAACTAGAACTCCAAATTGGGCTGAAGGACACCAGTGATATAAGCAGAGATTCAACCCTGGGAGGCCATAAGACAGACACATGATAAGGTATAGGAGCAGGGAATGGAAATTCCCTAAAGTAAAAAACTTCCCCAAGGGGAAATGTGAGTAAGGCATCAAAAGCAGCCAGGGCTTGCTTGTAAGGCCCACCATCAGCAGAACAGCATTTGCACTATAACAGCAAAGTAAAGCATCCCTAAGGACATGATGTTTTAAAGGTGAGATTTCTGAGAGTAGAAAAAGCAGGGCAGGTTAAGCAGATTAAAATAACTCATAAAAACGTATGTATGTATGATTATGTGTGTATTTATTCAAATTCACTGTCTCACTTGATCCTCACTTCAGCTATCTCTGAGAGATAAAAGTCAACAATAACAAAAAGGGGTTCTAAACTAACCCTGTAGTTCACAGCCCCAAGGGCACTAACTATTCTTTCCCCCATTAAAAACACAGTAAAAATGTGCTACCTAGGGAAAAGGGCACCAACCCCAGTTCTCCATTTATTAAGTATGTGCCTAAGGCAAGTCACTTTACTTCTTATAAAATGGGGATAATAATATGTACCTCGCATAAAGCATGGAGGAAGACAAGCAGAGGGAAGAGGGGGGAGTATACGGATGTTGTTTTCCTCCCCTGTGTCTTTCACTAGTTGTGGTCCTGAACAAGCTACCTACCTGTTGGAACACCAGGATCCCTCATCAGCAAAACTGGACTAACAATGCTTACTGCTTTCAGTGACTTATGAGAATAAAAGAGAATGTGAATGAAAAGCACACCACATGTTGGTTGAACTGAATACACAAATCATGGAGGCCTCTATTCAGAGACTGGGTTTAAAGCTTGCTTTTACTGCTTTTTTATAGCTGTTTGACCCTGAGCAAATAGCAATCACTCTGAGCTTCAGTATCCTCATCTGTAAAATGTGACTGACAACAGTTCCTGTGTCACAGAGGGGCTGTGAATTTCAATGTGCCCCTGGTAAACAGTAAGTACTCAATAAGGGAAAGCACTGCTTTTACTGCCTTTTTTCCCCCCTCCTCAGCTCAGACTTCCCTGGTGACTCAGATGGTAAAGCATTTATCTACAATGTGAGAGACCTGGGTTCAATCTCTGGGTTACGAAGATTCCCCAGAGAAGGAAATGGTAACCCACTCTAGCACTCTTGCCTTGAAAATCCCATGGACAGAGGAGCTTGGGGCAGGCTACTATCCATGGGGTCGCAAAGAGTCGGGCATGACTGAGTGACTTCACTTTCACTTTCTTTCACTTTCAGCTCAGACACAAGGCTTTTCTTGCACTGATAAAAAAAGACACAGACTCTGACATGCTCTGAGCAATGCAGAAAATGAGACCCAGGCTCAGATCTGGGATAAGGAGTCACCTGTACTGATTGCCCAGTCCTCAACCCTCGCCTCAGCACCAGGTGGAGAGCATCCTCATCCTTGCTCGAGGAGCGCTTCTCTGCAAAGGCCAGGAAGGTGTGGGCAGGGGGCACGTAGATCAGGGCTGGGATCCGGTAGGTGACCCCTCGCTTGTCCTCCTGCTGGAACAGNTGACTGAGTGACTTCACTTTCACTTTCTTTCACTTTCAGCTCAGACACAAGGCTTTTCTTGCACTGATAAAAAAAGACACAGACTCTGACATGCTCTGAGCAATGCAGAAAATGAGACCCAGGCTCAGATCTGGGATAAGGAGTCACCTGTACTGATTGCCCAGTCCTCAACCCTCGCCTCAGCACCAGGTGGAGAGCATCCTCATCCTTGCTCGAGGAGCGCTTCTCTGCAAAGGCCAGGAAGGTGTGGGCAGGGGGCACGTAGATCAGGGCTGGGATCCGGTAGGTGACCCCTCGCTTGTCCTCCTGCTGGAACAGAGGGCTGCTGAAGGAGCCCGATGTCACTTCTTCCATGACCTCTGCAAGGACAGGAGGGAGCTCAGTGTGTGTCCATATCCAAAGGCTCGCTCGGACACAAGTTCTGCTCTATCATTTCACTTCTGGAGGTCACTGGGGGGCAAAGATGTACTTAAACATTTATTTTTTTTTTATACAAAAGTAACACCATGATCTCAATAGCACAAAGCAAGTAATATATGCATTCTCATATAACAAGCCTATATTCCAGGCTCTGTGGGAATCCTGTGTAGCCTGTGTCAAGTGTCTCTCCAGAGAGATTCTGCATGTACTTCTGCCGAGTATTCAGAGGTATTACCAGCCCAGATGGTTCCTAATAGTCAGTTTCCTGGCTTGGAGTTTTTAGGCAATTCAGGCAACGTAAATATAAACCCAAATCCATACGAGAGAATGCCTCTGGTTCAGAATTCTCTGAGCAAATCCTTCCCTTCTCCTGGAGCCTAGAATAAGCAGCAATCGTCTTTGTCGTCTCTGTCAGTAGTCAGATTTTTTTTTCCTCCTCCACTTGATCAGAGGATATAGATTTTCAAGGTATCTGGCTTCATGCAGGGATGTCAGTTCCAACCAGAGTCTAACACAGGTGGGCCTATGGTTTCATTCACTGTAATAGCAGGTATATTAAAGCCCAAGCTTTGAGGTAAGCAAGACCAGCAAACATCTAGGGCAGCTGAGGTCACGTAAAGGGGCTAACTTCTCCAGTTTTCAGTTTAGTCTTGGTTTTTAGGCCCTTAGGGATTTATCTTACTTTCTTGGAAATTCAACTATAAAAGGCTTTGTTGTACTTATCCATCATTTTACAGGTTAGCTGGCTTGCTATAATGCTGAAATGGAAATCTCTAGGTACATTTCTCAGGTATTCAACTTCTCAGAGGCCCAAAAAGGGAAGCCAGACAGATAGAATCAAGCTTAGAATTATTATTTTTTCTCTCACCATTTGTTGTCCAAGCCTTGTCTTCCAAATCATTTGTAAAAATAATCAGGCTGTAAGAATGAGACCCACAAGGCCTTCTTCATTTATTTAATAAATATTTCTGAGTGCCCACTGGAAGTCAGGCTATAAGGTAGGTGCTGAGGAGACAGAAAGGTTCCTGCCCACATCCAGGTGAGGGGAACAGACATGTATACATTGACAATTACAATATCATGTAGTAACTGCTACTTTAAGAGGTCAACATGAGAGCGTGCCGGAAAATAGAAAAAAGCAACTGTTCAGATCAAGGCAGCAGTGGAGTTTTGAAAAGCTAATAAGTCAAGTGATCCCATTTCATATCCTTATGCTCTGGGCCTGGGGCATTCAGAGAGGAACACACCTTACTCCCTCACCTTCTTCAGCTCTACCCAGACATCATCCAATCAGTGAGGCCTTCCCTGACAACTCCCTTGTCCCTCTCTATCCCCCTTCTCTGCTCTGTTCTCCATGGCACCTATCATCACCCATATGTTACACTTATTTAATATGCTTTACAGAATAGAAGTTCCATAAAGGGCATGTATATGTCTGTTTTATTCACTGCTATGCTTCTACACCTAAAACCCTCCTAGTAATTCATAGGCTTGACAAATATTCCTTGAATGTTTGAATGAATAGGTGAGTTCGACCTTAAAGATTGAATAGTGGGTTAGCCAACTGAAGGGTAAAAGGAGAAGAGGGGAGGGAGTGGATATGAAAAACCTAAAGATCACAGAAGCACACTGTGAGCTGTGGGGACTCTGAGTAATCCAGCATGACTACAGTGGAGCGCAAAAGCTCTGAATGAAGATGGCACTGAAGGAGTCGGGGGAGGGCAAATCCTGGGAGGCTTCCATACCTTATTAAGCTGTTTATCCCATGGGTAGGGGGCCACTCAACAAGTTCTGGAAGATGAATGCCAAGATCAAGTACATATTTCAGACCACTCTCGCAGGTAGCCTTCTGGACAATGAACTGAAGGGGAAAGGTGCACTGCTTTGGGCTACAGGTTCCTAGTGTCATTCACAGCATATGAGTGATTTATTTAGCATGTGAATTCACAATTCAGTTCACTGGTTTCTAACCTCAAGTGAGAATAATCACAGCTCACTATCCAAAAGGATGGGGAGGTGGCCTCCTAAGTGCAGAAGAAAAACCTCCCCTCACTCCAATTCTGGGTTCTCAACTGTCTTCCTCACACCATGCTTGAGCACACCTCTCTCTTAACTCAGGCTCTCCTGCCAGAGGGTCAGGCTGTGTAATGGTTTAGAAAATAAGATTTGGGCCAAGCCAGGACTACATGAACTTGGGCATGAAATTTAACTGCTGGACCCTCATTTATAAAATTCAGTAGAATGGCTGAAAGAATTGAAGTAAAAAGCATAAATGGCTGTTACAGGGCCCATGACACAGTATGAGCTCAATATATGACAGCTGTTATTTTTGGACTGTCAATCACTACATATTCTAGCGTTACTCCTTGAAACCTGTGGAGGAGGAGGATGAAGACAATAAACACAATTACAACTACCCTTCTTTAAAGTATTTAAACCCCTGTGCCCCTCTGGGAGAGGTCATATTTTAAATTCTCATAAGGATATGAGTTAATATCAACACTATTAATCATCAGCCAACACAAGATTATTGGTTAACATCAAAACAGAATGTGTCTGGGTGATAAGAATAAAGCACAGAACAAGCATAGGAATGGGCAGGGAGGACCAGGAAAAAAGAAAGGGACAGGGAGTGGAGAGAACACGTAAGGAGAAGCACAAGTTCTTACTGTGTGACCTTGCACTAGTCACTTAATCCAGGTCTTGGATTCCTTGCTGAAAAAATGTGGATGACAATAATACTTACCTAAGATGACTGAATGAAGAACCACTCAAAAGTGCTTCATAAACTTTAAGGCACTATGTAAGTAAACGTATAAATTCAGAAGTCTTCACAATTTCTTTTATGGTTTTGCTATCACTGTAACGATTAGTTAATGATTTACTAACTATGCTGAGCATGTTGATGGCAATGGTAACACACATGGTGGCTGTGGCATCAATACCCAAACTATTTCACACAAACCATGTGCCAGAAGCTAGGGACAGAGAAAAATCAGATATAGTTCTTTTGCTTTTAAACTGTGTGTTGGAGAAGACTCTTGAGAGTTGCTTGGACTGCAAGGAGATCCAACCAGTCAATCCTAAAGGAAATCAGTCCTGAATATTCATTGGAAGGACTAATGCTGAAGCTGAAATTCCAATACTTTGGCCACCTGATGCGAAGAACTGACTCATTAGAAAAGAACCTGATGCTGGGAAAGATTGAAGGCGGGAGGAGAAGAGGACAACAGAGGATGAGATGGTTGGATGACGTCACCGACTTGATGGACATGAGTTTGACCAAACTCCAGGGGTTGGTGATGGACAGGAAAGCCTTGCCTGCTGCAGTCCATGGGGTCGCAAAGAGTGGGGCACGACTGAACTGACTGGAGTTGTTCATTTCAGCAGAGAACTCAACACTATTAACTATTGTTCCATATAATCACCTTTCAATCAAGATTTCCCTGCTCTCTTATTGGGAAGTATAGTGTAACATGGACTTTAAGACTGACTTGGCTTTGACACTTACTAGGAAATCCAATTTTTACCACTGAGCCTCAGTTTCCTCACTTGCAAGGGAGATAATGCTACCTATTTCTCAAGCCTGAAGAACAATGTAATTCCACAGACTCCAATTAATCTAGTGCAGCAAGCAGCCTCCAGTGAACCCCAAGGAAGCCCTCCCTATTTTATTCATGCCTAACCACTAATACTTAAGGAGTACTCATCATATGTTAGGTCTTTGAAGATCCTATGGTCCAAACTCCTCTCATGGTATACAGTGGGATTCTCAGACCCACAGAGGGGAATAAACTCCTCTAAGGCCACTCAATGAGTCAGTAACAAAACCTGGACCAAGGCCCAGGACTCATGTAAGTTTTAGTTCTGGGCTATATGAAGCCTGTAGATCCTCTCCAGTAAGAAGAGTTTTCCCAGTCTCAGTTCCCTTCCATTTCAAAACAAGTTAGGCTTCAGTAGAAGGAAAACAAAAANCCCCCCGCCCACATCACTGTGAATTTCCACCACAATCTCTCAGCACTTTTGACCATTCTGCACCCAGGGCTCCCTGTCCCCATGGGGTGAAGCAGGATGGTGACTTAGATGTTTATATTCAATAGAGCTATATAAAGGGAATCCTCCTCCTCAAAGATCCCCCAGCATACACAAAGTCTTTCCTTAAAGAAGGAGAGGGAGTGAGAGGGAATGGATCATGAATTTATTTTTGCTTCATAGTTACCTGCCTGGACTCAACAAACTTCTAATACTGAATATTTTGGGTCCACCTAAAAAGCTTTATATCCTTATTTCTGACACCACTTATTTCAGCTTTGGGGAAGTCATTACTCATCAGTCAGCCATACTGCCTTCAACTGAACTGGGGCTGCAGATTTGCTTGCCTCATTGTCAAAACATCCTTTCATTCTCTTGCTCTGAGAATTGAGCTATAACCAGTCGGACAGTGTTTCAATCTCACCTCTTGTTGCTTAGCCTCAAAACATTAACATGTAGGACAACTGGAGGCCCTTACTCCCCTTCTCACATGGCAGCAGTTGCTACCAGGCCCCGGTTATCCTCTCCTATCACCGGACCCATGACGTTCCTCTCGTGGAAAGCCTGTCTGTCAGGATCCCATCCTTGTTACCAAACTATCAAGTGTAGTCCATGAAGGGTTTCAAATTTTATCCTCCTTGCAAACAAGTTAACCTACTTTTTTCATGAAGACTGGTAGATGACATGAGACTTCTGGATCAGAGACAAAGAACTTTATTACTTATAATGCAGCAAACAGCAATGGACAGGTTTGTGCTAGTTCCCCATTCCCCTTCCCCAACAAAACTGTCACAGTAGGCCTAGATGGGTGCCTACATGTGCAGTAGGCTGTATAAGAAAAGAACCCTGAGCGTGGGGGAGAGTCAACACTTTAGTGAACAGTAAGCAAACCTGCTCCAGGAGAGAGATTACCTCCTCTCCCTTGCTCACTACCAAGAGAACACTGAGATTTGGCCCAGAAGAAGTGGCCAGGGTCTTTGCACTTACACAAAGAACTTGCAGGGAAGCGCTCATGGCTTGTGGCAGATTGCCTTTCCCAACACTCATTCCCCAGGGGGTCACCTTTGACAGCATTATACACAAAATCCAGGGCACTAAGAGCCTGGATACTGAATACTATTCGATATTAATCAATTGTTTCCCAGAGCAGTTTGTCAGTCACAGGGAAATCTCCCCCAAAGAGCCAAAGCTCCCTTACAGCAGCCAAGATCCACTGCAAAAAATCTGGAGTTTTACTGTTGTCTCCGAATTGATCTAAGGGTGGCATGATAAGCAGCAGGAGGGAGCTGGCTGCAAGACAATCGTTGGATTGCCATCCCTCCTCACCCAAGCAAACCAAGGTTTCTAAACAACTGACCTGGTTTTTGTTCACAGAAGTAAGGAATTTCCCTCCTTCACTCTTGTGTACATGTGTGTCTCTGTAACTGCTGTCTGAAAAGAAGAGAAATCTGCTGCCCACCAGGAAGAATGTTAGTGTCTGTGGTTACAATGTGGCAAATCTGAAGCTGATTGCCAGATTAGTTAGAAATCCTCTTGCTCAGAGGAAAGTGAGCACCAACACACACCTTCTGAGCAACTGTCTTTAAACCTACTTCCCTGTACTAGGAGCTTACAACCACCTCCCCAATCTTCAATAGCAGGCAATAGTATATTCAAAACATTCTGAGAAGGGGGTCACAGAGAACACCAGACTGTCATAAAAGTTCTATGGCATATAAAAAAAGGCTAATTCTTGAAGTATCTGTGGATAGCAGAAGAGTCACCTGAGCAAATGTGCTTTCAGGCTGGATTGCTAAGTAATAACATTAGAGACTGTCTGTGGGGACAGGGCACATTTTATAAAAAAAAAAATAGTGATATTAATAACAGAGCTTCCCTGGTAGCTCTCCTGCAACGCAGGAGACCCAGGTTCAATTCCTGGGTCAGGAAGATCTGCTGGAAAAGGGATAGGCTACCCACTCCAGTATTCCTGGGCTTCCCTGGTGGCTTCGCTGGTAAAGAATCTGCCTGCAATGTGAGATACCTGGCTTTGTTCCCTGGGTTGGGAAGATTCCCTGGAGAAGGGAACTGCTACCCACTCCAGTACTCTGGCCTGGAGAATTCCATGGACTGTATAGTCTATGGGGTCGCGAAGAGTCGGACAAGACTGAGTCACTTTCACTCTTCATTATTAGTAGAAGCTTCCCCAGATATTGTAACTTTCATCAGGGAGAGAAGGTTTGGGTCAAGGGAAGCCAGGGGTGGTGATAAGAGAGTTGGTGTTAGAAAGCTCTAAACTGAGTAGGAACTTGGACCCAGAGAAAAATACAACTGTGGGTAGTTCAAGGAACTTTCGTATTTTCTTTCATTCCCTAAGGCTGTTCTGAAGCAGAAAGACTGTTTCTAAAAATATATGAAGCACCGATTTGCAGCTCAAATTTGCAAATAATGAAAAACACAGCTGTCTCCCCACTCTCCTTAGCAGTCTTATCCTAGAATACCACAACTGGATAGATGAGGGGTTGGGGTGTATGGCTAGGCTGCTAACTCATTTCTTTATTAAATCAATACTGCTTCAACTGGTTACGGAGTCAGGGGAACAAGTTAAGACATCCACACAGCCTAAGAAATCTCAAAGTAGGGTTTAAGGGCAGATTTAAGGGCTAACAGCATTCATATTCTTTGAAATAAAATGTTTTATATATAGGCATCTCTAGGCAGTAAGGAACCTTCATAATCTCAAAGGGTACACTGTCTGAAAGCTCTTTTGAAGGGTTCTTTTAGTCCTAGAGAAGAAATGAGACTTTCCCAAAGTCACAAATTAAAATACAGCTGAAAACTCAGGTCTCTTGTCTATCACTCAAGATATCTCTTTTTCTCCCCTTCTCCCAAACTGAATTCTCCCTTGGGATAGTGAAAAACCAGTAGAAAACAACCATACCAATTAATAAGGAAATAACACTGTTAAATTAAAAACAATTCCACCATGGAATATTATGCAACTATTAAAAATGCATTTGACCCATGTATACTGACAGGGAAAGTACTTAAGAAATATCAAATTAAAAAAAACACAATGTAATTCAATTTTCGTAAAAAAAAAAAAAAAAAAAAAAGAAAGGAAGAAATACATCTTCATATATGGAAAGAAAACGGTACAGCTGGTATGAAAGCATTCCAAGGAATCATCATGGAGAGGGTTATTCCCTAATAGTAACTCCTTCCTTATAAAAATATGACTATCTGATTATACTTTCAAAAGCTTCAAGCAGCTGACAGAACAGAATTACCCCTTGGGGGGTGGGGAGAAGAAACTAGGAGAGAATTACAAGGCCTACCCAAGGTTCATGGAAATATAGAATCCAAGGCTTCAACTTCCTATTTAGTGATACCCACAATCTTTTACTGAAGTGAAGTGAAGTTGCTCAGTCGTGTCCGACTCTTTGCGACCCCATGGACTACAGCCTATGGGGCTCCTCCGTCCATGGGATTTTCCAGGCAAGAGTACTGGAATAGGTTGCCGTTTCTTTCTCCGGAGGATCTTCCCGACCCAGGAATCAAACCCAGGTCTCCCGCATTGTAGGCAGACGCTTTACCGTCTGAGCCACAATCTTCTACTGTGTGAGCTAAATAGGGCAACATTCCCAAGTCAAAGAGGAAGATGTGATAACTGGGGTTCTTATAAACTGATTATAGTATTAGGTACTAGGTTCAGCTGGAACTGTACTTACAAGGTGAGAAGGACAATATTCCTATAGGTCACGGGATCTGGGAAACACCCAGTTCTTCTCTGACCCTAGTGGGAAAATACTAGAAAAGATGCTGCTCACAACTCTGGAGCCAGACACAACAGGTTTAAATCCCAGCTCTACTGTTAGCTGTGTGAACACAAATTAACCAATTTTTGTGTCTCAGTTTCCTCTCCTATAAAATGGGGATAATAAAGAGCACCTACTTTCTTAGGGCAGCTGGGAGCACTAGTGAGTTAATACACATACAGAACTTGGAATGCTACCTGGCACAAAGTAAGTACTGAGTGTCATTACTATCATCACTGAAAGCGAGCAGTTCTTCACCTACAGGTTCTCAGGGGCCTCTGGCTGAACAGAAACAAAGGAAACCTATGTAGTAACATTGCCAACAGGCACTGCTCTGTTCCTTCCATCAAGACCATGACTCCATGTTTCAGATCTTCTTTCCTTTTATTGAAAAAAATTTTAGAAAATGGCAGTTAATAAAGGGCACAAACAAATCAACAGGGATATACCAGTGGAAAACATAAACAACATAAAACTAAAAATGCCATTGGTTTCTTTAATTGGTTAAAAGCACAAAACATAACAGGCAGAAAGTCTCTCTTAAACAAATTAAAAAGCTATTTTTTGCCCCCAATTCTCCCCAAATCAGATATATACACACCCACAAAAATGGTGTGTGAAGGGAAACTGTCATACACAAGAAGTTGTATCCTGAATTAAGGGAAACAGATGCTGAAACAGGAATTAACATAAAAAGGTCAGCAACAGGTTAACAATTTTAAAAACTGAGTCTTCAAATGCTGCATGGCACAAAGCTATACTATATAAAGTACTGCTAGGTATGAAGGAGGAAGTCTGTACGGCTTTTAGCAAAAATGCTTTTCCAGAAAAGCAAATCAAAACAATGCAATCAGCAGACCAAAGAGGCTATAGCTAGATATCAGAGCTACAACTTCTCATATCTGAGCTAGAGGTTTCTATTTACCCAGAATGGACTAAAATTTCAAGACAAAACAGGGACATTTTTAACATTTCTTACTTTATCCATATTAAGTTCTCTGTTTCTTTCTCCCTCACCCCTTAATTCGGCAAGATCCAGCCAAAAGATGGCTGCTTTTAGAAGCAGCTATTTTATTTTTCTTTCTGTGGCAAGACTGTCGTGGAGTCTAGATATCTCAGGCTCATATGCGTCCATGACCAGAGTCCCGCTGTGATCAAAAAACTTAGCAATGGACTTGGTGAACTCAGCTTCCCGTTGCTGCTTCGTTCTTCCACTGATGAAGGTCAGTTTCAGAGTGTATTTATCATCGAACCTGAGCAAAGACAACAAACCAAAAACCAAACACAGACATTCAGCCAGTAACAACAGAGCACTAAGAGTTTTTGAAGAATAGCGCTGAGCAGGCTACTGGTGACGTAGGGAACATACAGCATTATCCTTTCCAAAAAAAAAAATTAGGGGACGTTCAGCATAAAAAATCTGATTTGTAGGTGCTGCTATGTCCCCCCTGATTTGAGTACTATGTGCCTCCTTTACCTTGTCATAGACTGCTAAATCACATGGACTATCTTCTCTCAGTTCTGCCCTTTACTTTGCTGTTATGGTACAAGGGTAGTGCCAGTAGACACTCCTCTCCAGTCTTACTTACCTGATTAGGTCCCATTTCTTAATACTATACTTGGGCATAAACTTTTCCGGGAAAACCTTCCCAAATTGAGTTAGATGTTTTGCCTTTGTCATACATGCACCATCCATCAGTCAACCCAAATACTCAGTGCCCATCATCTGCTAGGTCTAATGATAGGCTCCTGGGCTGTCAATGAAATTATCTATTGAAACGATAATCACATATTTGTGCTCTTTACTAGTTTCAGGGATTTTTGAGGGGAAAGATTCTGTCTTGTTTTCTGTTCTTAGCTTGGCACTTGCTAGGTAATCAAATCATGATGAATAAATGAAGAACCCTTGCTTTCACAGATGTTCCCCAATTCCAGGCTGCTGGGTCCTTGCTCCCTGTAATCAACCTAGCTTCAAGTTCTGCCTTGATCCCAGGCCAGCAGTATCTTTTACTCCATGAATTCCAGAGATCCTTTCAGCTACACCTTAAGGTATCCTGAAGGCCTTTACTATCTCCATTCATTCAAGAAGGTTTATGACATCAACCCCTGGCAGGCCAATGTTCCTCCCCTGCCATCCCTACCTGTTTCTGTCTCCATTTAATTAGGGTAAGTTCAGTGGATTATCAGGTTGATATTACCTTTAGAGGAAGCAGATGCTTGAGCCTCAGATTTTTTCCTGCATATTTAAGAGAGGGAAAGTCCCACCCACTTTATAGGATCACTGTTATAACAGTGCCTATCATTAACCAGTGCTAAAAAAAAAAAATCATTGCTCGATAAATTGTTGTCTAGCCAGTTACTTTCAACCTGGATAGATAGGAGAAAAGGTCCTTGAATACTTTCAACACCTCAAAAATTTTTTTCAAGCTCTGCTCAACTGCTTCTAACTGATATCACAGAAATTTTTGGATTTTTGAGCCCAGTTCCATGGCTCTGATGGTAGGACACAATCTAATTTATTTTTTAAAATAATTATTCATTAATTCAATATTTATTCAGGACCAAACAGTATTCAGGACTAGGCAGTATTGGATGCTAAGGATATACATCAATGAATACAACAGACAAATCTCTGTCTTTTGAGACTTTTAGCGTGTGTGAGGGAACCAACAATAAAATAAAAATTATAATGTTCTTTTAAATATGCAAAGTCGTCACTAAGCAGATGTTTGAGCATAGCCTAAAAGAAGGTAAGAGAACAAGCTATCTGGAAAAAGTATATTCCAGGCAGAATCCAGTAAATGCAAAGGCAAGCACATGCCCAGAATGTCTTAACAGAAAGGAGGCCAATCAAACAAAACGGAGAGGCAGAAGATGAGAGCCACAGGCCATGGTGTGTCTGCAAATGTGTGGAGGGTACAGCTACATAAGTGTGGACTTTTAAGCTATGCTTAGGATTTTAGCTTTTCTCTGTGTGAGAGGATTTTGAGCTGAGGATTGAGTTGATCTGCCTTAACGTTTTAAAAGGATCATTCTGCCCACTGTATTGGAAATAGACTATGGGCAGGGAGAACAGCTGCAGAGGTCCATTAGGACATTATTACAGTAACTTAATTGAGAGATGATGGCCAAGGTAGAGATATTAAGTGGTCAGAATGAATATAATTAGAAAGCAGAGCTGACAGAATTCGCTGACAACATATTCAAAGGACTGAGAGACAGATGAGACAAAATGATTCCAGAGTTGTGACCTGAGTAACTAGAAGGATGGAGTTGCCCTTTACTGAGATGAGGAAAACAAGGAAAAGCAGGCTTAGATGAGGGATAGCAGAGTTAGGTTTTGGATATGTTAATTCTGAGATGCTTATTAGGATCCAATGTCAAATAGAAAGCTGGGACATAACTGGAGTTTGGAGAAGAGGTCTAGCATGAAAACACAGATTTAGAAATCTTCATTATTATAAATGGTAAAGTCCTGGAAGTCTGGCTAGGATTACATCTAGTGAGTGAATACAGACAGAAAAGAGATGCTAGGAATAGGCACTAGTGGCATTTCAAATTTAGAGAAAGGGTATAAGGAATCACAGAGGACACTAAGGAACAGACACAAAAAGATAAGAATTATAAGATTATGGCATTCTAGAAGTTTAGTTTTAAAAAAAAGTATAACAAGGAGAGAATTACTCACTGTGTCAAATGTGACAGGTCAAATAGGATGAGGAAAGAGAACTGAAGAAAAGCAAATCCAAGAGATAATGGGAGAAGACAACAAAAGGAATAGAGAAGTGAGAAGACCATGTGAGGAGGATAAGGGAAAAGAAAAACAACTTTTTCAGTTGGGACAAATTACAACTTATTTGTATGCCAGGAAAAAATGACCCAGCAGAGAGGGAAACACCAAGTAATCAAGAAGGGATACAATCAAGTGGATGAATGCAGAGGAGGCTTCAGATAGGAACTGAGGAAGAAGGCAGAGTGTGATGAGTGCTGCAAGTGGATAACGATGGGAGACTTCCGGCTGCTGTTCTCTCCCCAGAAACAAAAGAAGCTGACTGTGAAGTCGAGGAGGAGAGCAAGAGGTTTGAGAAGACAGAAGGTAGGAAAGACCCTCATGAACAGTGAGAAAGTAACTGGAATAAAGAAATACCATGGAAGCTAAGCTAGGTAAGGAGCAAGTGAGACAATGAAGAGAAGAGGGCCAGGGAAAAGATGGTGGGCTCAAGGATTATGGATGCCACTGGGGCTGAAGAACTGCTGGGGCAAGAGAACAAAAAAGAGACAAACTAGAAAAATACAAAGCAGTGGTCAAAGAGTGAAATATTTAAAAAATGAAATTAGTTATCAATAATACCAAGATCCAGGGGGTGTCTCAAAGGATGTAAGTATTTAAGACACTGTAGAAAACAAGATAATCAGAGGAGAGAAAGTAAAACTAAGAGGCCAGCATCCTGGATCAATCATCTACTGGGATACTGAAATCGCTGATTAAGCCTTCTGAAAAGAGCTATGTTTTAGAGAGTGTCAATGAACCAGGAGCCATCTCCAAGCAAAGAGAAGTGAGTCTGTATTTAACTACAAGGAGAATGAACAAGGTGGCATATTTCCTCTCCAAAGGCACCAACAATGTGGCAGTTGGTAAAAGTCAGCAGTGAATGTGGAAAAAAAAAAATCAGAACCCTCATATACTGCTAGGGGGACTGTAAAATGGTACAGCTGTTTTGGAAAAGAGTCTGGCAATTCCTCAAGCAAAGAGTTACCAGACGACACAGCAATTCTTCTCCTAGGTATATGAGAAAATAAAATGTTTGTCCACACAAAAACTTATACACAAATGTTTACAGCAGCATTATTCTTAACAGCCATAAAGTGGAAACAACTCAAATGGCCCTCAACTAATAAGTGGAGTAAGAAAAATGTAGTATATCCGTGCAATGGAATATTTGGCACAAAAGGACTAAAATATTGACAACATGTTTGAATCTTGAAAATATTATGCTAAGTGAAAGAAGTCACTTAAAAAAGATCACATATTGTGTGATTCCATCTGTATGAAATATCCAAAAGAGGGAAATATATAGAGACAGAGAGCAGATTAGTGGTTACTTAAGGTTTAGGAGAATGAGGGGATAGGGAATAACTATTATATATAAGGTACAGAGTTTCTTTTGGCAAGGATAAAAATGTTTTAAAAGTTGACTGCGGTGATGATTGCAAACATTTTTAAAAATATAAGAAACCACTGAACTACTTTAAATATGGTATGGAAACTGTATTTCAATAAGGCTGTTAAAAAATATTTAAGTCAGAATGTATACAATGAAATTAGGATGTTGCTTGGGTCTAGAATTCTGCTTGAGCGCTCTGATACAGAGTATAGACTTCTGACAGCTGAGACCAAAATGGCATCTATGAGTCCTGCCAGGAGATAAGAACTCTAGTGCAACATTAGAATGAAGCCCAGCTCCTCCTCACAGGCATCTCCACAAGCTGGTAATGAGAGGCTGTACAGCACTGATGCTACACTTACCTTCATATATGTGAGTAATTGGAGAGCCTACTACGTGCTAGAACACTACCACGTGTTTTTAGGATAGTGACTGACAGCATGAGTTCAGACATGGGCTGAATTCACTTCTGGGCTCTATAACCACGGAAAAATTAATTAAACCCTTTGAGCCTGTGTTCTTATCTTTAAAATGGGTTGTTCTAAGGTTTAAATGAGACAATGCAGTTGACACAATACTCAGTACATAGTAAATGTTCAATAGATACCTGCTTTCATAATGCTTGGTGTACAGCTGAACAATAAGAGGGCAGTGTTAAGGTTGCTGACCCTCTGTACAGTTGAAAATCCATGTATAACTTATAGTTACTCCTCTATATAGACGGTTCCTCTGTATCCACAGTTCCAAATATGTGGATTCAACCAATAATAGATAATGTAGTACTTCAGTATTTACTACTGAAAGGAAAAAAACTCCATATATAAGTGGACCCATGCAGTTCAAACTCCTGTTGTTCAAAAGTCAACTATGCACACCAGTTGGCAACCTCACAACAACTCTACAAGTCATTTTTACCCTACTAAGGCTCAACTAGTTTACTCAATATACCAAAAGTCACACAGCTAGAGGTAAGCTGGAATTTGAACCCAGTTCTGGATACTTAGAAGACCTGAGGTGTCAGGTGCACAAAGTTACACCTATCACTAGTCAGAAACAGACTGAATTGTGCTTCTCTGAGTTGCCCAATGCATTGCTTCAAGATTTCTGATTGCACAGACTGCAGTCAGGGTCACAGAAGACACAGAAGCTAAGGTGTTCTTCAAAGACAACTGACTTCATACCTCTGGCCTTTATAGTTTTATATATAGTTTATAGTTCTGCTAACTAGCTCCATTTATTGGCCATAAGGAACAACTTATCCTCAGAGCACTTCTGTGATAATACAATCTCAGAAGTGCAACAGCAAAAATCTTCTAGTTCATTCATAATACTTTCTTCACTTTATAGGACTAGCACTCTGATCTGCAAAGAGTAGACATATAATAGTCTGTTGATAAGGACTAAACACCCAGAGAAAATCCAACCTCAGGATTTAGGAATCTGTGAGGACAGTCGTACCTTTTGAGACTGGATGACAGTTGCCAGATATCATCAGGATCCATGCCTGTAGGATCTTTCCTGTGTGCCACGAGAAAAATGCTCTTCTCCTTATACGAAGTATAAATGGTCAGGATCCCCATCATCACAAAATAGGTGCAGATAAAGTTAAGGAGAAAATACACAGCATACCCAAAGAGAACACAAACTGACCGGCAAGGGCTACAAAAACTTCCATAATAGTTCTAAAGAACACAGTTTTGTCTTGCTGTAAAAACAATGAAATTTTAATTACTTTGTATTCATCCTTATGTTTACTGCAAGAGAAGCAAGGATCTCTCTGGTTAGTTCTGCAAAGAACATCTCAGGAAGAAAGGAAAAAGGTAGAGGGCATAAACCAGCTCTCTCTCTTCTGTTCAAGGACAACATATAGAAGAAGATCCTCTATTACCCGGTTTGTGAAGACTTGTGTTCATTTCTCCATACAATAAAAAACAAATAACCACAGTGGATTTGACCACATAACCAATTTCAAGGGTGATTAAAAGAAAGGGAAACTAACTTTAAAGCAGTTTACCAAAGAGTCTCATGCTCTACTAAGTAGGCTAGCTGGGCAATTACAACAGTTTACCTTACTGTAAGAACAATTACTTCGTACATACATGTAGGCTTATTATTAAACTCAGTTTTTGACAGTACTAGCTACCATGTTTGGGTTCCTGTGTGTCAGAAAGTGGCATAAGAACTCTGTGTACATATGTCATTTAAATAGTGCAAAGTGAATAAGCTTTGGAGTAAAGCAGTCCTAAATTTGAATTCTAGTTTTTAACCAATGTAACCTTGACAAATTACCCCTTACTCCAAGGCTTAACACTGTTGCCTCTAAAATGGCAATTAAACAGACTTTAGAATTGTCATTAGATTTAGTGATGCTATATATACATTTTAGAGTATAAAACACAGAAGACATTTATAATGGTACTCATTACTATTATGTATAAAAATGGTATAATTATAAAAATGGCAAGATCCTGTTTTGTTTTAAACAAGTATAAGCAAACAAAAGAAATTCCATTAAGGCAGTTTCTTGGGAGGCCATATAATAAGTTTGCTGTAATTGTTCAAACCTCTTTGGAACTCCTTTGGGAACTGTCTCTAGAACCCATGGCATATTCTTTTGAACTGCCTTAATTGTGAAAAAGGTCATAAGGGGTTGGTTTGTGTGATGCTGAAAAGAGTCAAGATGCAAATTCTGGGACTATGATTTGAGATCAGTTTGTACACAGAGGATGAGATGGCTGGATGGCATCACCAACTCAACGGACATTAGTCTGGACAAACTCCAGGAGATAGTGAAGGTCAGGGAAGCCTGGCTAAGTGTTTTGCTACTAGGTGCTCACACTTAACCTCTACATTAATAACTGACAGAATTAAAATAAAATAACCATATTGAATCTAAAATATCAATTATTATAACAAACTTACAAATGCTCACATTTCATAATGTTAAATCCTAACATCAGCAGGCCCCAAAGTGAAAGTCTGTTGTTTTTTTTTTGTAGGAAGCAGAGAAGAATATCAGTAGAGGTTTTTTAAAAAACTGTCAGTAGAAAACAAACCTGAGCTTAAAGGATATGATATAACACACAAGGCCAGAACAGGTTTGGACTCTGGGAAGGGATGCATATAATCCCAAATCAAAGCCACGATGGCAAAGAAGCAGGAGATGGTACAGATGATGAGGCGACCATCAATTAGACCAAAATTCTCCACATACTTGTACTTTTCCAGAAGTACCTAGTGAGAAGAACAAGGAACCAAGCTAGTAAGACTACTTCCCTCCTTGTACCTGCTTTTCTTAATTTCCATGATGAAAGTTATGATAATCATTTAAATGACCAAGTAGTTCTCTCCAATCAGGATTCTGCCACTCAGAGCAAAAAAAAAAAAAAAAACTAAATGTGTTTACAAACATTGCAGAGAAAAAGCTCATCAACTTCTGACACATTAAAAATCCTTATCTTCTTCTTTAGACTGAAGCTAAAATGTTCTTTTCCCTTTTTAAAATAGAGAGAGAATCAATCATGCATGCCCGTCCTATAGTCCCTCAACCTTCTTGCTTCTAGGCAATTAATCTCAAAAACAGCAGATTACTAGTTTTCTGGAATTCAAACATTAAAGAATTTGAAGAGAAATTTGAGGTAAGTAATAATTATATTTTAACACATGCTCCCCTATATATACTGCAAAGTTCAGAAAATGCTTTCTGTCTCAATTCCTAATACTGAAAACTAAGGTCATTCCAACGCACAGAAAAAAAAAAGTCCTGCAAGAGAGGTGCCATCAGTTGTACACGAACTAAAAGACACTCCCCCTCACCTCTGCCCCCAAGAAAGTACCTTTTTGGCAGAATCATCCAAAGAATTTTTCACAGCTGATCCATCCCATTTGTCAATTTTTACAGGCTTATCATCAATCTTCCACTGTAAAACAAATTGATAAGTTGGGCATTAAAAGACATGACATCTTACTAAAAGTAAAGTGAACTACTTCCTTAAGAGCATCCTCAAGTATACATAACATTTATTCTCTATCCTGATGTTGGACAGCTAAACAACAAAACACCTGAAAATGAATTTGAAGGAAACTAGATCACTAGAATCAGCTGGTAATCATATGTTGCTGCCAGTCTCCATGCTGAAAAGTCAAATCTACAAGGATAGAACACTGACATGGGTTGTAGAGACTAGTGTGAGCTTAAATATCCCATCCCCATTATACCCAAATGTGGGAACAGAAAGGAATTCCATTTGTTCATCCTATCACTCTGTGACTACAAAACTTAGACAACATCCATCCAAACACTAACAAAAGGATGGTCTTCTTTAATACATTTTTGTCTCCCGACATTTTACCAGCACATCTTAAGTAAGAAAACAGCAAATTCAGTGTAGTCTTTTGGAAAGAACATTTTGAATTAAAAACTGAGTCCTATCACCAGTTAGGTATGTGACTTTGCACAAAGCCTGCTTCAATTTCCCTCACCTGTATAGGTTTATAAAGGTTCTCAAATACTGTGCTAATTAAAGGCAAATGATTCTCTCACACATACTGCTGTTAGAAGTTCAAAAAGGTATAACACTTACAGAAGATAACAGCATCTTGGATTCAACTTCCCACTTCTGGGAATTTTTCCTTATATGCATAGTCATTAAATAATATAAGATTATTCACTGCAGCACATTTGCAACTGTAAAAATATAACTCAAGTGCTCACTTACACTGGACTGGTTAACAAACTATGGTACACCCAGATATCCTGAAAAGGCTAAGGGACATGGGTGGGAATGAGACTTTTCAATGTGCACCTCTTTCACTGTTAACCATGTGAACAGATTCTGTAAATTTTTTTTTTCTCAAATGCAAGTGATTATGTGAATGTAGGTTAAGTGAAACAGGGTACAGAAATAATCTGATAAACCTATCTTTTTTATAGATCATATGCCCAACTCTATTTTTTCAGATCAAGTGAACAAATATAGAGTGTCATAAAAATTACAAACAAGCAGACAATCCAAAATTCATTTGGCTTTAGTACAGATTTTACTGAAGGACAGAGAAGAATTCTTAATATTATTTAACTCTGATTGAGCACAAGTTCAGAGATACTGCGGACGAGAAATAAAGAGATGGAATAAATATCTGTAAAACATGAGATTTTAAAGGAACACAAAAATATAATTCATCAAACTTAATTTTGTAATTCTACATGTTATTACACAGAAAAGAAAAACTACTCTGTGAAGTCTGTTGGGAGAAAATGCATAAGCTAAAACAGTCATACTTCAAGTGATTAAAACTCAAATCAAGGCTTCTCCCCTTTGTGTCTCATAAAAACAAGATCGTCTTTGAGAAATTACTACTGGCAGCATGCTGTAATAAGATTCTAACAGCCTGCCAGCCTACGAATCAAACATGACACCTAATTTTAAAAACACAAATCGAACCAAGAAGAAATTAACAGGCTATCTAGCTAAATACCTTGCTTATACTTACTTTAGTAAATCCCATTTTGGTAACAGTGAGCAAAAGAAGGAAACTTGTACAGCCAGAACCCATGACAGAATTTGATTTATTTATGAATGAAAGTCAAATCTTTTTCGGCTCATCCCCAAAAAAATGATGTTCTCATAAAAACTCAGCCACACATCACTACTTGCAGTGCATTACAGAAAAGAAACTTGCCTCTACAGTTCAAAGTATAATTTCTTGGCAATTTTGGGGGATGAAATGCATTAGAAGCCATCACAATTTGTTCTAATATAGCCTCAGTTCTAATTCCACTGGTACCTAGAAGGATCTTCAATAGTGGAACAAGAACATTTCCAGTCAATTACATGACCAAGAAAATTTATAACTGATTTCTGAAGAGATGGGAGCATCATTCATTCGGTGTACATGAGAAACCTTAGCCTATGTCAAAGCAAATAGCATCTCTGCTATAGCAGAGACCCATGTGGAAAAGGGGCAGGAGGGCGGACATTTTCCATCATTCTCAAAAACTGTCCATCAGCTAAAATGTATGATATTCATCATCTTCTCACCACTCCTATTCAAGGTATTTTAGAAACCATTTTCTTACCCTCACTTCTCTTCCTCAACCCTAACAGTGAATTATCTTCCTTTGTAGTTAATAAATAAGACAAAGCAAAGGTTGGTTTCTTTTATGTTGAACCTCCCAGGATAAATCACAAGAAAATTTGTGCAGAAAAGAAATATAGATCTTAAATTGCCATCCTTAGAAAAACCTGTGTAAAAGGATGGCTCTTGGCTGGCATGTGGGAGGTTGGCTGGTAAATGGATTCCTACACTGATATTAAAACTTTCCCCAAGTGACAAAGAGTAGCTCACTATGCCTAAACTGCTTGTATAAACAACGTAGTTTTTCTTCTAGGAGTCTGGAATTTTGGCACGGACCAGGGAGAGGGTGCCTATTTAATCAGCCCCTTAATAAAAAACTTGGGCACTGAGTCTCTAGTGAGATCCCCTGGCAGACAACACTTCACACACATCATATCACACTGTTGCTAAAGAAATTAAGCACAACCCGTGGGAATTTAGTGGGAGAGGACTCTCGACTCCTACCCTTGATTTCCTCTGGACTTCATCCTATTCACCTTTGCCCTTTGCTGATTTTGCTTTGTATTCATTTGCTGTAATAAATCTTAACCAACGGTATGGCCCTGCGGGTACTTCTAGTGAATAACAAAGCGGAGTGATCCCTGGGAGCTCTGATACATAGGCAGTATTGCCAACTGAGATATAGCAGACGTGGTAACCTGGCACACAATTCCTCTTCCCCTCATTCCCTATGTATTAGAGATACATGTATATTGGGGACAATCAACAATCAGTGTTGACTAAGCTAATATTTGCACCAAAGTCATATACGCACATGGTTTAAGGAGTTCTGTAAGTTATTAAAATTAAAAAAAAAAAGAAGAATTAGCAGTCCTGCTTTCCCTCCCTTGAGACGCTCTTGACCACTGTCCATTTCCCATTCCCCACAGACACTAATCTCAATTCCTTAGGCTGATTTTTGGGGTATCCACCTCCAAATCTTAGGGAAAAGTTTATATTATTTTCAGTGTTCAGCATTAAGTCTTCTGACTTTTTTCACCCACCATGAAAGATGAGATTTAACCAATTCATCCCCTACCACTTTCACATTTACTTTTCCTGCTCTTCCTTCACCATCTTTTGAATATAGTTATAGTAGACCAATATTGATTTGTTATTACACAATACCTTAATTTTTTGCTAGATCATTATCTGCAGTTTACAATATGATCATAAATGCTGTTCACAGATTAAGTCATGTAATAGATCAGGATTCCTTTTCTGCATACCTTTTTGCTTTCCTTGGAGCTACTACTGTTTTCGTGGTCAGACAGTGCATTTCTCACCAATATATTCTCAAATTCTTCCCCAGTTCTTAAATCTCCTCTCAATATTTGCAATCATATTGAGCATTTTGTGAATTTCATCTTCCTAGAGAAACCTCTCTGGAAGCCTTCTGACCTGCTTCAGTCTAGGTGGCTTTCTTTCTAGGCCCACTGTGTAACTGTCATCCTAGAGTCTCCCTTTACCATCTCTGAGGGTTCCCTTAACCTCCTCTTGGACTGATATCCCTTTTCTTAGATACCATGTCTTACTCTTTGCCTGGTTTACTATTCCAGCCTCCGTCCATTATCCCCATCCCTCTCCTGCTATCCAAATTCATATACTGAAATCCTAAACCAGAATGTGATGGTTTTAGGAGGTGGTACCTTTGAGAAGTAATTAGGTCATGAGGGGTTTCACGAAAGGGATTAATGCCTCTATAAAAAGACATGAGAGTTTGCTTCTATTGTTTTCCACTATGTGAGGATACAAGAAGGTTGTCTGAAAGTAGTTAAGAAGGCTGTCACCAGATGCAACCATGCTGGCACTGGATCTCAGACTTCCCAGCCTCAAAACTGTGAGAAATAAATTTATGGTATTTTTATTAGAGCAGCCCAAACTGACTAGCATCCTCTTTTTACAGATAACATTAACGGTCTAAGAAATTTGCCCAAGGTGAAAGCTAGAAAGTAGTAAACTGGGACCTAATCAAGTTCTCATGATTTCAAAACCTGTACTCTTTCACTACTTTACATTGCTTCCCACAAAATACAAGTAAAGGAATTATTAGCCATCAAAACCAAAAGGAAACAGATCTCTNTGTGATGGTTTTAGGAGGTGGTACCTTTGAGAAGTAATTAGGTCATGAGGGGTTTCACGAAAGGGATTAATGCCTCTATAAAAAGACATGAGAGTTTGCTTCTATTGTTTTCCACTATGTGAGGATACAAGAAGGTTGTCTGAAAGTAGTTAAGAAGGCTGTCACCAGATGCAACCATGCTGGCACTGGATCTCAGACTTCCCAGCCTCAAAACTGTGAGAAATAAATTTATGGTATTTTTATTAGAGCAGCCCAAACTGACTAGCATCCTCTTTTTACAGATAACATTAACGGTCTAAGAAATTTGCCCAAGGTGAAAGCTAGAAAGTAGTAAACTGGGACCTAATCAAGTTCTCATGATTTCAAAACCTGTACTCTTTCACTACTTTACATTGCTTCCCACAAAATACAAGTAAAGGAATTATTAGCCATCAAAACCAAAAGGAAACAGATCTCTGAAGTGACAGTCACATAAAGTATCTTGACTTTTATTTAATAAGTTATAGTTAATAACCAAAAAAAAAAAGCTTAAGAAGATTTTAATCTTAATATGCCAACAAAACCTATAGAATATAAAATATTTGGAATTTTCCATTTTCCTCCATTTGAAACCAACTGCTATTTGGCTGAAAATACGGTTCAATAAGTCCTATCTTAAAGAAATCACTTCCCTGTCACTATCAACACAAAACACTTTATCAAGCCAGCGTATCTGATACCAAACCTTGATGAACCATTCACAAAATTTAGGCATTTGATGGCTTTTAGAGAACACTACAACCCACTCCAGTGTTCTTGCCTGGAGAATCCCAGGGGCAGCGGAGCCTGGTGGACTGCGTCTCTGGGGTCACACAGAGTCGGACACGACTGAAGCGGCTCAGCAGCAGCAGCAGCAGAAAACATTACAAAGATTCAACTTCAGTTATGATTCTCCACTGCAAATTTTAATTAAAAAATTTTAGTACAGTGAAAACTGAAGCAAAGTTATGCAGTGATAAAAATCTCAGTGGATTTCTTCATAAAGTTCCTTAGCCTGACAACTGGGCAGTAAGACTCAAAGGATTCCTCAATTCACACTGAAGAGATTAGAATATCAGAGGTAAATTGTGTCAACAAAAGGACCCTGCTCTGATTTTAAAATAATTCAAAGAAATATTATTAACTTTTTATTAATATTGGCTTGGAGAAATATTAATAAACCTTTTTTCTCCCTTCTTTGGCCTCTCTCAGATTAGACGGTGGCTGCAGGCTGCAAAGACAGAAGATAGTAGATGTGGCACATGACAGAGGGAGCATATCCTAGATGACCTTATTTACTAGGTTAAGAGATTTGACACTTTATTCTGAAACAAGCAATGGAGACTATTTTAAGCAGGTGGACAACACAACCAATTTGTGTGTTTTTTTTTTAAGTCATTTTTAAAGGCAACTTAGCAAAAGGTCTCGAGGGGAGTAAAACTGGAGATAAACTCATCAGATGGGGCCTGATTTAGATGCAGGGCTTGAATTAGAGCAGCAGCAGGGGGATGAAAAGGGAATATTTATGAGGTACAACTGGCAGGACTCACTAGGTACATCAAATGTGAAAGACAAAAAACAGAGGTGACCACCTGACTAGAATTTGGGCTTAGATAACTAAGCGGTCACATTGTTTTCCAAGAGAAGGAACTGAGCAGGAAAGACGAGAAATACCCATTTGCATATGCTGAGTTTGAGATGTTTAAACTCTACAGTTAATAGTGATTTCAGAATTTTCTAAACCAAAATAAGATTATGAAAACTTATGGCAGACTCAGAAGCTGAGATACTATTTGAGTTGAAAATAACACATCCCTACTTCCCACATGTACACATTTGCGAAAAGATCACAAAGCAGTAAGTTCAAAATAAGAAAAAGTTCAATTTGGGGAGCAAATGATATTTGTCTTGAGAAAGCTTCAGTTCAGTAGCTCAATCGTGTCTGACTCTGCGACCCCATGAATGTCAGCACGCCAGGCTTCCCTGTCCATCACCAACTCCCAGAGTTTAGTCAAACTCATGTCCATCAAGTTGGTGATGCCATCCAGCCATCTCATCCTCTGTCGTCCCCTTCTCCTCCTGTTCCCCAATCCCTCCCAGCATCAGGGTCTTTTCCAATGAGTCAAATCTTCGCATGAGGTGGCCAAAGTATTGGCGTTTCAGCTTCAACATCAGTCCTTNGGTTCCTCTCCCTTTTCTAAAACCAGCTTGAACATCTGGAAGTTCACGGTTCATGTATTGCTGAAGCCTCTTACTATCATCTAATTTAGAGTACAATTCAGCAATACCAAGATATCTCAAAAAGAGATAGTATAGCTCCTGGTAACATAATCTTCAATTTCCATCTTTTTTTTTCTTTTTAAATAAAAATGGCCAAGAAATACTGCAAAAAAATTACTTCTTAATAGTGGCTTATTACTGTCTACAGTTATCACTGGAGTTAAGTTGTAGGTTAGAAATTACCATGTTAATTATGAGCATGAACATTAGTGGAACACCAGAGGAAGTGGAGGTAAGTAAGTGCAGTTTAAGTAAGTGGAGCTAAGTAAGCAGAAGTAAGCAGACTGGCTCCAGCTATGGCAAGTAGGCACTGAGACTTATAAATCTGGGGCTCAGAGCAGAGGTCTATATTGAAAACATAAATGTGGAAGTCATTAACTTACAGACAGTATTTAAGCCAGGACACTGTGTATCTCCTTGGGATGTGTACACAGACAGGGCCAGGGGCTTGCCAGTATTTACAGGTCAGGAAGAAAAAATAACAACAATAAAGACAGATAAGTGTGGAGGAGGAAAACCAGGGCAAGAAGTGTTCTAAAAGCCACACAAAGAAAATANAGGACACTGTGTATCTCCTTGGGATGTGTACACAGACAGGGCCAGGGGCTTGCCAGTATTTACAGGTCAGGAAGAAAAAATAACAACAATAAAGACAGATAAGTGTGGAGGAGGAAAACCAGGGCAAGAAGTGTTCTAAAAGCCACACAAAGAAAATATTTCAAGAAAGAAGTGATCAATAAGTCATATACTCAAGACCAGGTAATAAGAAAAACCACTATTGAGATCTGACAAGATGGAGGTCAGAACAGAGAAACGATGCAGGCAACAGCTATAACGGAGAGCTGGGCTGTCAGAGATAATTAACATCTATGTTATCACTGTGTTATATAGTGATGAGTAAGTAGTTAAAAAAATATTTAACTTGATGCTTTAAAGATTACTCCATAAACGCTGTAAAAAGAATGAGTTTTAAAAACAGATCTAATTCATGTATCAGAAAACTCATCACATAAAAATGTGCAATGGTTTTTATTCTATTCACCACATTATGCAACCATCAACATCTAATTCCAAAACAGTGTCATCATCCCCCAAAGAAACTCCATACCCATAAACAGTTATTCCAAATACCACAACCCCACTCCCAGCCTTGGCAACCACTACTTTCTGTTTGCATGAATCTGCCTATTCCAGACATTTCTTATCTATGGAATCCTATGATATGTGGCCTATTGTGATTAGCTTTTCTTAGTGTATTTTCAAGGTTCATCTGTATTGTGTCATGTGTCAGTGTCTCATTCCTTTTAATGGCCAGATAATACTTCACACCACGGATATACCACACTTTTATGGCTTGCTTCCACCTTTCAGCTATTGTCAATACTGCTGCTACGATCAAGTTTTTGTGTAGACACATTTTCAGTTCTCTTGAGTTCATAACTAGGAGTGGGACATGCTGAGTTATAACTTTTTCATCATTCTACATCCCATCAGAAATGCAGGAGGGTCCCAATATCTCCATATCCTCACTGAAAATGGTTATTTTTCTTTTTTTTTATTATAGCCATCCTAGTGGCTTCTCATTGCAGTTTTGATTTGCATTCTTTAGTAACTAATGGTGTTGAGATCTTTTCATGTGCTTACTGACCATTTGTATTAATATATCTTCTGTGAAGAAATGTCAATTCACATCCTTTATTCTTTTCAAAATTGGTTTGTCTTTTTTATTATCAAGTTATAAGACACTTTATATGGTCTAGATCCTAGACCCTTATCAGATATATGACTTGCAAATATCTTCTCTCATGCTGTGGACTGTCTTTTCACTTTCTTGATAATGTCCTTTGATATGAAAAACTTTTCTGATGAATCAAAAATAATGAGTTTTGACAAGTTTTTAAAGTTTGGTTTGCAAAATGCGATTAAAAGTCTGCACCTTATTTCTTTAAACACAAACACAGGCATCACAGTAGTGCCAAAAAACTGTTCACTCTATCAGAGCTTGGTTAGGGTACAGGCATACTACCCTGTTCAAGTTTGGCAAGCACAGATCCCACTGAAGAGAGCAGAATATATATGACCTGTCTAAGGATGCATGGCTGGTGGGTGACAAAGCCATGGCTTCAGCCTAGGTCTTCCAACTTCAAATCAGATGCTCTTTCCACTACTACATTAGCTAGAACATGGTCTGCTCCAGTATGAAAGGCAATGTGCTAAGTAAGTTAAGAGTACTGGATTAAGAGCTGGGCAGCCAGGTTCTGAAACTGTAACTGACTGTGTGGTCTTGGATAAATCGCTTCATCTTCCCCTCTCCAACGGTATCAATGTCTGTATCTATGTCTCTAAAATGAGGAGGTTGGAACAGATGAACTTCAAGGTCTCTTCAATACAAACACTTTAGAGAAATCACTACCGATTAAGCAGAATAGTTGAAAACCAAACAAGAAAAAAAAATCTTTAAATGTCCGAATCAGAAGGGATTTAAAAAGTCATCTAAGACAGACGTTCTCAACCTGGATGTAACTGTTAAAATGTAAAAGAAAAAAAATAAATAAATAGCTATGTGTGAAACCATGCAGCTGTCGAGGCCCCACCCCAGAGAACCTGATTCGGTTCTGGGATGAGGTCCAGAAGTTTGTATTTTTAACTAAAACCCCAAGAGGGTCTGATGTAAATAGTCTTCATTACACGTTACAAAAACTATTATCTAAGAAGTGAAGTCCAGAGAAACTAGCTAGTTAGTGGCAGCTGTTTCGTTCAATGTTTACTATATACCAGAAACCACTTTTTAAGGTAAAAACTATTATTATCCTCACTTTACAGATGAGGAAACTGAGATACAAAGAGATTTACTAATTTGCCCAAGAACACATTTCTGATAAGTGGCAGAGCAAGAATTCAAAGCCAGCCAGTCAGCCTGGCACCAGAACCTATACTCTCAACTACGAAGATATAAAAACTCTGCGTTAAGATCAGGTTGACAGTTCAGCCAGGAGCCAGAAATCCACATACAAAGTTAAAAGGGCTGGGTACAGCTTCTAAAAAGCATATTTTAATACCACACATCAATTTTAATAGCTAAAAAATCCAGCCAGGAGACAAAAATCTGGCTTTGAGATTAAAATTTGGATACAGTTCTGAAAAGCATGCTTTAATAGTGTAGTAGTGTCAGTCACTCAGTCAAGTCCAACTCTTTGCAACCCTATGGACTGTAGCCCACCACGCTCCTCTGTGCATGGGATTTTCCAGGCAATACTGGAGTGTGTTGCCATTTCCTCCTCCAGGGGATCTTCTTGACCCAGGGATCAAACCCGGGTCTCCCACAGTGCAAGCCAGATTCTTTACTGTCTGAGCTACCACAGAAGCCCTGGTGCTTTAATACCACATGGCAAATTTAACAGCCAAAGCAAATTAAGTAAACAAAATTTTTTTATATAGCCTGCTACATAGAACAAAATGCTTTGATGCATTTTGGGAAAATAAGTTATCACAATGATCTAAGCTATTCTGTAATGGAAGCTGGAAGGTTATATTTGCATATCTATTTTTAAGATCAGGAAGCTAGAATTGCTTTGTTCTCCAAGTCAGTTTCAAAGGAGCAGAAACTCACATCTGTTCAGGGAAAACTAGAAACACATTTGCATCTCTTTATTGCATTTCTTCACAGCAAATAAAACTACAGCTGCAGGAAATAAAAACCCTCCAAAAAAATCAAATTAAAGAAATGTAAAGTAACAGCCCCTCATTTTCTCCATGTTCTCTTCCACAGTTCCTGGTTTTCAGACAGTTAGAAGCACCATCCTCTAAGGCAGTTTCTGAAGACTAGGGGGGCAGATACGAAGTTTTCTCTTAGCTAAATTCAATGCTTCAAGTACTTATTCTATGTTGATCACCACAGAGAACCTCTCATGGGAAACTGACATACTAATTGGGGGCAGGATACAAAACAATATGTCATATTAAGTGACAGTTAAATTCCCATTGCAATAAATGCTAAAGACTTCAGAGGAAGAACAACTGGATGTAAGGCTGAAATCAAGTTTTCCAAGTAAAAACACCTAAACAGCTCCTGATTTCTCTCTCCTTGGCACCTCACTTCTTGCTTAATTCTGCCAATGTTCTCTTTTGTGAAGCCTTTCATCTATCTCTGCTAGCAAGTTAGGGTTCTCCTCACCTTGTCATTTTGTTTTTATAGTCCTTTACAAAGACCATATAGCAATTTATTATATGACAGTATTCACAGTAAGCCACAATTATGTATGGGCATCCACATTGTTTATATAAGGAAATTTAAGTTCAGTAATACCACAAAACTTATCCAACACCATATAGTTTTCAACATGCTGCACTAGAATTCAAACATGTCTCTCTTTTTGTATTAAACCACATACAGCAGTGTGGTATGAGGCCTATAAGATGACTTTTAAATTCTACCACTCCCAACTATCTGAATGATTCTTCTAAAACCACTTAATATATTAGACTCAAAAACCTTCAGCACGCTCCCTACTCCTACTTCAGGCAATCCATGCCCTTCTCTATCTGATTCCAGTCAGTCAACAGAGTACCTGAGAAACAACAGGCACCAACCACACACCTTTGTTCAAGGACATTTTTACCTGAAATGCCATCTGTCTCTCAAAATAAGGTCCCAACTCCACCAGGGCTCCCACCCCTTTTCAAATGGATCTCTGGGATCATTCTCTCTCTCACTTTAATTTCATAAAAAGTGCCTAAGTGAATGCCAAATTCTTTTATGTTCAGTACTTTGGACTTATACTCTGCTATACGGAGTATTTCCTGACAGCAGGATTTATTTTTTTCCCTCTGCCATTACATGTCTGAATTAGATACTCTTAAGTTACAGAGGTCATTCATGCGTATCATCTGATTCTCCCCCAAACTCTAATATTTCAGGTGAAGAAAGGAAAACAGTGACATTAGATGACTTGCTAATCTTCATATGTTACTTTTCAGTAATCACTGCCTTAGCAGACTGTCCATGCTTAATATCTGCTTCAAGTGGAGGAAAAATCAAGAGCACTCAATGGAACAGAATGAACACAGGCCATGAGGTGCTTACCCAGCAGGAAAACAATTCCCAATAACCACCAATCCCCAATACTTTCATATAGCTTGGAGCAATTTCCCATTCCAACTGCTGGACGGGAACAGGACAGAACATGTTCCTATCTCTTAAAAGTTAAGAGTGTGTATATGTTAAGAGTGTGTGCTCAGTCACGTCTGACTCTAGAATTCTAGGACTGTAGCCTGCCAATGGGATTTAGCAGGAAACCCCATCTATCCATGGGATTTCCCAGGCAAAGAATACCAGAATAGTATTTCCTACTCCAGGGGACCTTCCTGACCCAGGGATTGAACCTGAGCCTCTTGTGTCTCCTGCAATGGCAAGAGGATTCTTTACCACTGTGCCACCTGGGAAGCCCTAAAAGGGTGCTGTACTTAGTCGCTAAGTCGTGTCCAACTTTTGCGACCCCATGGACTGCAGCCCGCCAGGCTCCTCTGTCCATGCGACTCTCCAGGTAAGAATACTGGATTGGGTTGCCATGCCCTCCTTCAGGGGATCTTCCCGACCCAGGGATCAAACCCAGGTCTCCCGCATTGCAGGTAGATTCTTTACCGTTTGAGCCATCAGGGAAGCCCATGTAATTCAAAACCAATGACATTCAAAAAGAGAAGCAAAAAGACCTGTATAGGAACCCCTCAATATGATTACCTACTCATTTCTTAAGCACTCACCAGGTGTTAAACACACATGAGTCTGAAAGCTGTTTTCAATTAAAAGTTAACAATCCTGACTATGTTAAAAACCCCAAGCTTATCATTTCTCATCAAACTGACCCAGGACCCTACAATGAGAAAACTGGAAGAAACCTTAGAATACATTCATTTTACAGATAAGGAAACAAGTAACAGGGAGAACAAGCACATTTCAAGGTCACACAACTAATTAGAGGCAGAAGCAGTACTAGGACCCAGATCTCCACGCAACTGTTTCTTTCAAAATGCTACGTAAAGGGCAAGAAAGGCCGACTCAGGAGAATTTTCCTTTTTCTTCTAAGTCCCTGTTGCTAGGTCCACATTAAAAAAAAAAAAAANTCATAAATCCACACCTTCTCACCTGGTATTCCTCATAGAAAACTGTAGTTTCCAGGATACTTAATGAATATCTTTTCCCAGATTGTGTCTTTAAGTTTTGTCTTTGCTGCTTTTGTCATACATAAGTTTATTTTGTCTAAATGGTGGTATAAATGATCCTTTCCTTTCTAATTTGTGATTTGCACTTCCTATTTAAGGTCTCTGCTGCTAAGTCTGCTAAGCCGCTTCAGTCATGTCTGACTCTGCGACCCCAGACACGGCAGCCCACCAGGCTCCCCTGTCCTTGGGATTCTCCCGGCAAGAACACTGGAATGGGCTGCCATTGCCTTCTCTAATGCGTGAAAGTGAAGTCGCTCAGTCATGTCCAACTCTTCGTGACCCCCTGGACTGCAGCCCACCAGGCTCCTCCATCCATGGGATTTCCCAGGCAAGAGTACTGGAGTGGGGTGCCATTGCCTTCTCCATTTAAGCTCTCTAGCCCCAGAGAAAACAAACCAATCTGATCACATGGACCACAGCCTTGTGTAACTCAATGAAACTATGAGCCATGCTGTGTCAGGCCACCAAGATGGACGGGTCATGGTGGAGAGTTCTGACAAAATCTGATCCACTGGAGAAGGGAATGGCAAACCACTTCAGTATTCTTGCTTTGAGAATCCCATGAACAGTATGAAAAGGCAAAAACATATGACACTGAAAGATGAACTCCACAGGTAGATAGATGCCCAATATGTTACTGGAGATCAGTGGAGAAATAACTCCACAAAGGATGAAGAGATGGAGCCAAAGCAAAAATAACACCCAGTTGTGGATGTGACTGGCGATGGAATTAAAGTCCGATGCTGTAAAGAACAATATGGCGTAGGAACCTGGGATGTTAGGGCCAAGAATCAAGGCAAATTGGAAGTGGTCAAACAGGAGATGGCAAGAGTGAGCGTTGACATTTTAAGAATCAGCAAACTAAAATGGACTGAAATGGGTGAATTTAACTCAGATGACGATTTTATCTACTACTGTGGGCAAGAATCCTTTACAAGAAATGTAGTAGCCGTTATAGTCAACAAAAGAGTCTGAAATGCAGTACTTGGATGCAGTCTCAAAAATGACAGAATGATCTCTGTCTGTTTCCAAGGCAAACCATTCAGTATCACAGTGTTCCAAGCCTATGCCCTGACGAGTAATGCTGAAGAAGCTGAAGTTAAATGGTTCTTATGAAGACCTACAAGACCTAGAACTAACACCCCAAAAAGATATCCTTTTCATTATAGGGGACTGGATGCAAAAGTAGGAGTCAAGAAATACCTGGAGTAACAGGCAAATTTGGCCTTGGAGTACAGAATGAAGCAGGGCAAAGGCTAATAGAGTTTTTCCAAGAGAATGCACTGGTCATATCAAACACCCTCTTCCAACAACACAAGAGATGACTACACATGGACATCACCAGATAGGCAATACCGAAATCAGATTGATTATATTATTTGCAGCCAAAGATGGAGAAGCTCTATACAGTCAGCAAAAACAAGACTGGAAGCTGCTGTGGCTCAGATCATGAACTCCTTATTGCCAAATTCAGACTTAAATTGAAGAAAGGAGGGAAAACCACTAGACCATTCCAGTATGACCTAAATCAAATCCCTTATGATTATACAGTGGAAATGACAAAATAGATTCAAGGGATTAGATCTGATAGAGTGCCTGAAGAACTATGGACAGAAGTTCGTGACATTGTACGGAAGGTAATGATCAAGACCATCTCCAAGAAAAAGAAATGCAAAAAGGTAAAATGGTTGTCTGAGGAGGCCTTACAAATAGCTGAGAAAGGAGAAGCGAAAGGCAAAGGAGAAAAGGAAAGATATACCCATCTGAATGCAGAGTTCCAAAGAATAGCAAGGAAAGATAAGAAAGCCTTCCTCAGTGATCAATGCAAAGAAATAGAGGAATATAATAGAATGCAAAAGACAACAGATCTCTTCAAGAAAATTAGAGATACCAAGGAATATTTCATGCAAAGATGGGCACAATAAAGGACAGAAATGGTATGGACCTAACAGAAGCAGAAGATATTAAGAAGAGGTGGCAAAAATACACCAAAGAACTGTACAAAAAGGATGTTTCATGACCCAGATAACCACATTGGTGTCCTCACTCACCTAGAACTAGAAATCCTGGAATGCGAAGTCAAGTGGGTCTTGGGAAGCATCACTGCGAACAAAGCTAGTGGAGGTGATGGAATTTCAGCTGAGGTATTTAAAATCCTAAAAGATGATGCTGTGAAAGTGCTGCGCTCAGTATGCCAGCAAACTTGGAAAACTCAGCAGTACCACAGGACTGGAAAAGATCAGGTTTCATTCCAAGGCAATGCCAAAGAATGCTCAAACTACCACACAATTGCACTCATCTCACGCGCTAGTAAAGTAATGCTCAAAATTCTCCAAGCCAGGCTTCAACATTATGTGAACCATGAACTTCCATATGTTCAAGCTGGATCTAGAAACGGCCGAGGAACCAGAGATCAAATTGCAAAAATCCATTGGATCATCAAAAAAGCAAGAGAATTCCAGTAAAACATCTACTTCTGCTTTATTGACTATGCCAAAGTCTTTGACTGTGTGAACCACAACAAACTGGAAAATTCTTCAAGAGATAGGATTACCAGACCACCTTACCTGCCTCCTGAGAAATGTGTATGCAAGTCAGGAAGCAACAGTTAGAACTGGACATGGAACAGACTGGTTCCAAATAGGAAAAGGAGTACGTCAAAACTGTATATTGTCACTGTGCTTATTTAACTTACATGCAGAGTACATCATGAGAAATGCTGGACTGGATGAAGCACAAGCTGGAATCAAGATTGCCAGGAGAAATATCAATAACCTCAGATATGCAGATGATACCACCTGTATTTATGGCAGAAAATGAAGAAGAACTAAAGAGCCTCTTGATGAAAGTGAAAGAGGAGTTGGCTTAAAGCTCAACATTCAGAAAACTAAGATCATGGCATCTGGTCCCATCACTTCATGGCAAATAGATGGAGAAACAATGGAAACAGTGAGAGATTTTATTTTGGGGGGCTCCAAAATCACTGCAAATGGTGACTGCAGCCATGAAATTAAAAGATGATTGCTCCTTGGAAGAAATGTTACGACCAACCTAGACAGCATATTAAAAAGCAGAGACATCACTTTGCCAACAAAGGTCTGTCTAGTCAAAGCTGTGTTTTTTCCAGTAGTCATGTATGGATGTGAGAGTTGGACTATATAGAAAGCTGAGCACTGAAGAATTGATGCTTTTGAACTGTGGTGTTGGAGAAGACTCTTTAGAGTCCTTTGAACTGCAAGGAGATCCAACCAGTCCATCCTAAAGGAAATCAGTCTTGAATATTCATTGGAAGGACTGATGTTGAAGCTGAAACTCGAATACTTTGGCCACCTGATGTGAAGAGCTGACTCATTTGTAAAGACCCTGGTGCTGGGAAAGATTGAAGGCAAGAGGAGTAGGGGACAACAGGATGAGATGGTTGCTTAGTGTCACTGACTCAGTGGACATGATTTAGAGTAAGCTCCGGGGGTTGATGATGGACAAGGAAGCGTGGCGTGCTGCTGTCCATAGGATTGCAAAGAGTCAGACATGACTGAGCAACCAAACTGAACTGAGCCCCACCTCATTGTCATAAAATTATTTTCTTCTTACACCTTCCTGTCTATGTCTCTGTCTTCTTTTCTATTTCTGGAATTTAGTCCTGGGTGAGACAGGCCCCAGGTGAGACACATTTTGGAACAAAGTGTCACAGAAGGATATAATTAATGAGAAAGTTAAAGAGATCTAAATGACAGACTAAGAAGAAATGCAATATCTGTTTTATAGGTGAAGAAACAGGGGAAGAAACAGAATAAAAAAGAAGTCAAGAGGTCTCTTCCAAGATCAAAGATCAAGTAAGTACTGTGCAGAACTAAAGTCATCATATTCTGTAAGTTATTGAAATTTTCTCCAGCAGTCATCTCTGACCTTTCCCAGGTAACTGTGTACTCATTCATTCATTCATTTACCCATCTAGCAAATTGTGGTTAGTCCCAAGAGGGATTTCCTGAAAGACAGATTGACTCCATGACTGTTTCCCCATCCAGTCATCCATTCATCCCTTCATCTTCCTAACACATTTTTAATGAGTTCCAGGCTCTATGCTAGGCTCTGGGATTATATAGGTAAATAGGTATTATAGGCTGCACAGCAGGTGGGAAGTTGGTAAGGGAATAAAAATTATAACAAAATGATAAGTATTATACTCGGAGAAGTAGGGAGTATCGTGGAAATACATGGAAAGGATCTCCAACCTTTTTCAGGGTGGCAGGGATCAGGAAATTCACAGTGCCCTATGTTGCACCACAGGAAATAACAAGATCACTCATTCATTCCATGCTGCTGCTGCTGCTAAGTTGCTTCAGTAGTATCCGACTCTGTGCGACCCCAGAGACAGCAGCCTACCAGGCTCNGATCTCCAACCTTTTTCAGGGTGGCAGGGATCAGGAAATTCACAGTGCCCTATGTTGCACCACAGGAAATAACAAGATCACTCATTCATTCCATGCTGCTGCTGCTGCTAAGTTGCTTCAGTAGTATCCGACTCTGTGCGACCCCAGAGACAGCAGCCTACCAGGCTCCCCGTCCCTGGGATTCTCCAGGCGAGAACACTGGAGTGGGTTGCCATTTCCTTCTCCGATGCATGAAAGTGAAAAGTGAAAGTGAAGTCGCTCAGTCATGTCCAATTCCTAGCAACCCCATGGACTGCACCCTACCACCCCTTTCCGTCCATGGGATTTTCCAGGCAAGAGTACTGGAGTGGGTTGCCATTGCCTTCTCCCATTCATTCCATAGGTGGAGTCTATTATGTGCCAGGTGTTAGATGCTGGAAGCGAAGAGATGAGCATCATAGATGCTGGCCTTCCTCAGAGCCTAATTAGGGAGATTAGAAATATGTATTAAAAAAACTCTGGGCCTTGGGAGGACCACTGTATCCTTCATTTGACACACACTTGTTTACTGAGTGTTTCCTGTCAGCTTTCCAAAAGTAGAAGAGAGACAGTGAATTGGACATGTTTCGAGACTTTCAGGTTCAGAGACCATTGAAAGAGTCCCTTTATGATTGTTAGTAATGTCATGAGGTAGAAGGGGTTCCAACCACAAAAGATGTACAGAAGAAACATGCCAGAGTTTAGCTAAAGCAGCAGTTATTTACCTTTGGAAGTTTCAGTGAAGGTTTTATGGAAGGGATGGCATCTGGATTAGAAAGAAGCTTTTTTTTTTCTCTGTTACCTCATTTAATTCTTGGAACAGTTTTCTGAGGCACAGGTTTAATCCTTATTTTATATTTGAGAAATCTGAGGCACAAAGAGGTAAAGTGATTTGCCCAGGGTCACTCAGCTCAGTGGTGGAAACTAGCCTCAAACGTAAGTCCCTATCTGTAAAAATTGTTTCCCCTTCCTATTGCACCCATCTCCTTGTCATATGTTTCTCTTCTGGGAAACATTTTCTCAGGACACCTGATCCCAGCTCTCTACTCTGCTCCTCCCATGGACTGAATCTTCCCAGACCCTCCATCTTAGGGTGGTAGCTTCTTGCCAGAGTCTCCTTCCCCCTGGCCAGGGTCTTAAAGGTTCCTAAACCTCTGCTACCCCAAATTGTCTAAAGCTATCCCAAAGCAGGTTTAGGAATTACTGGATCCCTTTAAAGAAAAATCTCAGTCTCTAAGAGCTCAAGGTTTAAAGAATTTAGATCTTCGACTAGAAATTTCTTTTCCTAAAGGAAGTGGCATTGAAGCCTAGCCTTAAAGCATGAGATCAGCGAGATGAACAAGATGGAAGAGCTGTTTTGGGCCAAAGGAACACTAAGAACAAAGGCATGGATCTGTAGGGCCTCAGAGAGACGGTGTGTGTTGGGAGTGGTCCTGGTGGGCTCATAGGCTGTGTTGGGGTGAGAGCAGCCCTGCCCCTCCTCACTCCTTACTTGTTTTCTGTGCTTGGCTTTCAGGGTCATGGCCTCCACAGGACTCTACAAGCTGGATGATGGGAAGCCTCACCTGAGCAACTGCTTTCCAGCCAAAAACCTGCTTCGGACGCCAGAGGAAGGTCAGGTGACTTCTCAAATCAGAACTTTTGCCTCACACCCAGCACCTGCTTCAGAATGTCTCTAACACCCATGTCTTCTTCTTCAACCCATTCACTAATGTTCCCTGCCCCATCCTATCCCTTCCCTTCTAATCCATCTTCCCCCCAGCAGCCTCAGAGAATCTAATTTTTTTTGTCCTATTTATGTTCATATTTGGGCTTACCAGGTAGCTCAAACAGTAAAGAATCTGCCTGCAGTGTGGGAGACCTGAGTTCAATCCCTGGGTTGGGAAGATCCCCTGGAGAAGGGCATGGCACCCCACTCCAGTATTCTTGCCTGGAGAATTCCATGGACAGAGGAGCCTGATGGGCTACAGTCCATGGGCTCTCAAAGAGTCTGACATGACTGAGCAACTGACACGTATCTGTTTTAAACATGTATCTGTTTAAAATGTCTTATTTTTATACATTTTTTCAAGATTACTTTTCATTTACAGTTATTACAAGATATTGGCTATATTCCCCATGTTGTACAGTATATCCTTGAGCCTAACTTACGCCCAGGAATTTGTACCTCCCACCCCTACATGGCCCCTCCATCCCTCTTCTCTGCTTGGAACCACTAGTTTGTTCTCTGTGTCTGTGAGTCTGCTTCTTCAATTTTTTTATTCACTAGTTTGTTGTATTCTTTAGAATCTACCTCTAAGCAATATCTTATATGGGCAGTTTTTCTCTTTCTCTGTCTGACTTATTTCACTTAGTTTAATGCCCTCAGGGTCCATCCATGTTGTTGCAAATGGCAAAATTTCTTTTTAATGGTTAGATAGTACCCCATTATATATTTGTTCCACAGATTTTATCTGTTCATCTGTTGATGGACGCTTAGGTCATTTCCATGTCTTGGCTGCTGCAAATAATGCTGCTTTGAACACTGGGCATGTTTTTGAATTGGTAACTTTGATTTTTTAAATTTAGTTTTAAAAATTATTTGTTTATTTTTGCCTGCGCTGGGTCTTTGTCACTGCTCGGACTTTTCTCTGGTTGCAGTGCATAGCGGCTGCTCTCTGTTGTAGTGTATGAGCTTCTCATTGCAGCAGCTTCTCTTGTTACGGAGCATGAGTTCTAGGGCGTGTGGGCTTCAGTAGCTGCAGCGCATGGGCTCAGTAGCTGTGGTTCCCAGGCTCTAGAGCACAGACTCAATAGTTATGGCGCACGGGCTTAGTTGCTCCATGGCATGTGGGATCCTCCCAGACCAGGGATCGAACTGGTGTCTCCTGCACTAGGAGGTAGATTCTTTACCACTGAGCTACAAAGGACACCCAGTGACTTTGTCTTTTTTGGATATATACCCAGGAGAGGAATTTCTGGATCATATGGTCATGCTATTTTTAATTTTTTGAGGAACCTCCATAATGTTTTCTGCTGTGGCTGCACCAGTTTCCATGCCCACTAACCTTGTACAAAGGTTCTCAGCGAAGCTTCTAATGTACACCACATTGTTCTCATCTGTTCAGTGAATTCTCACTGCTGTTCCTTTACCTTTCTGTTCTACTCCATGCCTTGATTTATGCCCTGTTTCATAGTGTTCTATTTTGACATAGCTTTTAAAAAATTTATTTTTTAATTGAAGGATAATTGCTTTACAGAATTTTGATGTTTTTCTGTCCAACCTCAACATGAATCAGCCATAGGTATACATATATCCCCTCCCTCTTGAAACTCTCTCCCATGTCCCTCCCCATCCCAAACCTCTAGGTTGGTACAGAGCCCCTGTTTGAGTTTCCTGAGATATACAGCAAATTCCCATTGGCTATCTATTTTACATATGGTAATGGAAGTTTCCGTGTTACTCTCTCCATACATCTCACCCTCTCCTCCCCTATCCCCATGTCCATGAGTCTATTCTCTATTCACATAGTTTTTTTTACCATTTGCCTGGAATGTTCCAGCCCTCATTCCAGTTGTCCAGACTCATCCCATACCACACACTCAGCTTGTCTCCCACATCTTCCAATAAGCCATGTCCAGCTACTCCAGCCCTCAGTGCCCATCCTCTCTCATGAGCCATCTTCCTTTCTGTGTTTGTTTGATGTACAGTCATATTCTGCCTAGCTCCTAAATAAAGTGGCTTAAACTTGACTCTGCTAAATAGTTTTTCAACCATTTATCTAATTAAAGACTCCCCTGGGGCAGGGACCCCTCCTAATGCTGAGCAGAGTCCTGCACATGGAACACTGCTGAGACGTGTGGTTTCACTGGATTGGATTTATTGCTTTGAAAGTGTAGAGCAAGGGAAAAGCGCCTCTAGCTTACCCTGGATGGAGTGGCTTGCTGGCCACTCTGTACATGGAAGAACCATGTACAGTAGAAGAACCTTCTCCTTCAACTTGTCCCTCCCCACTTCTCTTGAGTGATTTTTTCTTTCCACATAGGACCTTCTTTGGCCACCTAGTTGTTTAAAACCCTCCTGTGGAGCTGTCAGTAAGAACTCATGATTTCACCCCCATACTCCCTCGCACACACATAGATGGACAGAGAAATAAATATAGCTGTATATATCTTCATGCATTAGTATACATATGTATATTTCCTGGCCCACAGAGGGCAATAATACCTCAGTTGCAAAGGGATGCTTGGCACCTTAGTGTTGGTTTGTAAATGCCTTTCTCCAATAAAAGAAGCCAGGGCTTCTCAGGCAAAAAGTTGTTTCTAGGGCTGAGTCAGGAAAAAATACACTTTGAGCCAGAAAATAAAGCAGTGCTCAGAAAAACAATGGGGGCAATTTGAAAGGACATAGGTGCCAATCTGATGGAATGCCCAGTGGGCAAAGCTGGAACAGTATGAGCAGCAAAATAAATAAAGGTAAAATTGGATTGTAATCTGTACAACCCATGTAGAATAAGTTTTAATATATAGTTATGATCTCATATGATATAATTAAATTCTGATTACATAAATAAGTGGGAGAGAAGAGCAGCTCTTCCTTACAATAGAATTCTAGTTAATAAATGTAGAAGAAATGAAGGAAATAGAAAATCACTATCAAAACATCACAATAATAATTTTTACAGGCAAGAAGCTCTACAATGTTCTTTAGAGAAACAGAACCAGTAGAATATGTGTGTCTCTGTATGTATGTCCTGCGTGTTTTGTTTTCATATACGTATATGTGTGTATATATGTGGACAGACACACATAGATAAATTATATATTTCAAGGAATTGGTTTATGAAATGTGGAGGCTGGCAAGTCTGAAATCTATAGTACAGGCAGGCTGAAAACTCAGGTTTTCATGCTCATGCTGCAGTCTTAAAGCAAAATTTCTTCTTCCTTTGGGAAGCCTGTTTTTTTTTTGCTTTTTAGGTCTCAGGTGAATGGGTAAGGCCCACACATTATCCATGGATCGTTTCAGGTACTTAAAGTCAAGTGGTTGTCAGAAACACCTAGATTAGTATTTGATTGACTAACTGCTTACCATAGCCCAGCCAAGTTGACACATGAAATTAACCATCATAGATGCTAGAATTCATGGGTTAAAGTATGATGAAATACAGGTTATTTGTATAGTCTTGAGCTGTCTTTATTAATTTCAAAGGGACTTCTTGGTAGAGTAACTAAGCTGACGCCACCTTGGCTGAGTAATCAAAATTAACATCACCAGTAATAAGACATAATTGGCATCATGTGTGCTCTGATATGTTGTGCTGAGGAGAGCACAGCACCACTTCTTGCCAAACTGCAAGGCCTTTAGTCTAAATTATAGGGGATAAAAATCAAACAAACTCAAATTGAGAGACATCTTATAAAGCAATTACTATTGATTAGTACACTTCAAAAGTGTCAGGATCACACAAGAAAAATAAAGACTGCAGAACTGTCATGGATTCGGGGAGACAAAGGTGATGTGACAGCTAAATGAAATGTGAGATCTTGGATAGGACCCTGGAACAGAAAGAGAGCATTAGTGAGAAAACCAATGAAAGTCAAATAAAGGCTGTAGATTAATTACTAATACTATGCCATTGCTAATTTCTTGCACTATGATTATATACGATGTTGCCATTCGGGAAACTGGGTGAAGGCTGTACAGGAGCTCTGTGTTACTTTTACAGCTTTTCTGGAAGTCTGAAATTATCCCCAAATGAAATTTACACGTGGGGGGAAACCTTCCTATGGACAGATACTCTTCCTGCTAAAAAAGCCTACCACATTAAAATCTACACTCCTTATTCTGGTCCTCAAGACCTTTCAGATCTGACTCTGCTGACCTCCTCAGCCTCATCTTTTTCCTTCATGTCCATCTCCCAACACATTCTTTCCTGGGTGTGCGGGCAGTTTTGGCACCAGCTCAGGCTGGAGTGTTCAAGAGTTTGGACTGCTGGGATAAGACAAAGGTTCATGTGCTAGATGAGGGCAGCCCTGGGAAATGAGTGCCCGGGCTGTCGGGCCCCGGGTGGGAATAGGAACTGGCTCACATCAGGCATAGGGCAGAAGCAGCATCCAAGAGCCAGGATTAGCAGCAGTATTCCGGTGAGCCAAGGCAAGCACCTAATGGATGCTTCCCATGGGGAATGGGCTATGTGGCAGGGAAACAGTGGTCAGAGGCACCAAGGTGGTCCCCACAGCTCTGTGCTATTCCTCGCAGTCCCAATCTTTCATGCCTCTGAGTACTTTTTGTGCCCTTTTCTCTGCCAAGGCTACTTAGTTTTCCCCTCTTCTCCGGGTCAGCTTTCAACATACAAGACCCAACTCATCCCCTAGGCTGGTAGCTCCCCACTCTGGGCTTCACAGCACTCTTTACATTTATTGAGCACTTTTGAATCCTCAGTCATATTCTTCTCCATAGCCCCTACTCCTGCCAGCCACAAAGTCAGTGCTCAGAAAAGGTCTGAATGGATGATTGTGGGTGGGGGCTGTGGCTCAGGGTTCATTCAGCCACATTCAGTGCGGTAAGCTCTGTGTAGGCCTTGGGAACATTGAGATAAATGAATCAGCGCCTGTATTCTCATGGAGCTTCCATTCTAGAGGGCAAGACAGGCAATAAACAAGTGAATGATAGATATTGAACAATAAAGAGTGAACAATGACCAGTATCTGTCCCTAGGAAGGTTTCCCCCCACCTGTAAATTTTCATTTGGGGATAATTTTAGACTTCCAGAAAAGCTGTAAAAATAAAATAGAGTTCCTATACAGTCTTCACTCAGTTTCCCTAATGTTAAATGAATACATTACTGATGAAAGAGAGAACAGATTCTAGAATGTTGTCACAATTTTTATTGGATAGGCTTAGTAGTGAACCTCATATTCACTTTACTTGTGTGCAATTTCTAGTTCTTTCTACAATGGACATGTATTATTGAGTCTTTTTAAAATGGCAGCTGTCCTTTGATCTTTTTAATCCTGACCTCCTAACATGACCTTTGCCTTATAATGATAGAATTCAGGGTAAGGTCCAGGAAGATGGGACCCATTGAGTTGGTGTCACACAATAGACTTTACCCAAGATATAACAAATGGTGCAGTAACTAGCTGGCCCAGGAAAAAAGGATATGCTTAACTGAGGATAGTCAGGGAAGGGTTCACAGAATAGGAAATACTTTATCTGCAATCATGAATGAACAGTTAAGAGTTCAAAGGCAAAAATGTGGAGGAAAGAACTGGGCAAGTCATTCTACACTTTTGAGTCTTTGCCTTTTTGTCTGTAAAACGGGGGCAGTAGCATGTTTCATTGGGTTCGGAGGCCAATTAAATAAGACAGGTATATAGATGTTCCCCTGCCCCCCGCAACCCCAGTTGTGGCACAGTATCTGGTGCGTATTAGGTAATGAGGAGCTAATTTTCATTTTTGCATTAAAGATAAACATTCTGGAAGGGTACTAGTTTTGGCTTTGAAGGAGTTTACTCCTGTTCTCATCTTTTCACTGTTCTCATCTTTTCAGCAGGCCGAGGACACTGGCTAGTGGCTCGGAAAGGTAGTCTCAAGAAGAAGCCCAAGAATGTGGCTGAGACAACAGCTGAAGGTCAGGAAGGCCAGAAGGTTTCTTTTGAGGTTGGAGGGAAGAAGGGGTCTCGACAGGAAAACCGAGCAAACACTCCTGGACAGGCGCTGGACCTGGCTTTTCTGGTGAGAGTGAATGCATTCTGGAAGGGCTGGCAGCACCAGCTGACGACTGTCTTGGTGGGGGCGGGGGTGGCGGTGGCAAGGACTTGCCCTGCTTCCCTCTGGTACAGTTACCTCCCATCCATCCCAGACTATTCTAATGGGCTTGGCAAATGGAGTGTAGCCAAGATGCTGAAGGGACCCAGAGCTTTCTTTATATGTAAAGTTTTCTTTACATCCACTTTGTGAGATAGGTGTTATCATCCCTGTTATATTGTTGCCATTGTGCAAATGAGAAAACTTAAGGCCCCAAGAAGTAATGTGCTTTGGCCGAAGTTCCTCAGCTAGTAATTAGGACTCTAGTTTACCCTGGATTAGAACTACTCAGAATTAAAACTCTGGTCTATTGACTGTAAAGCCTGTGCCTTTACATTTTATCAGGTAAAAAGTCTTTGTTGAGCCAGAGAGACAAAGCAGAGCAGTTCAGTTCAGTTCAGTTGCTCAATTGTGTCCTACTCTCTGCAACCCCATGAATCGCAGCACTTATTAATGTGCTGTCCAGTGCTCATAGCTTCCTAAGAAGAACTCCCTGGCAGCTTACTTAGTTCCCAGACTCTGCTTATGGTTCCTGCACAGATCAAATGTTGAAAGAGAACTTTAAGGAGGCATCTCACCTCAAGGTGGGTAGCACAGGCTTCTTGCAGAATACTGTGCAGTTTCTTTGATTATTAGGTCCACTTCTCATTAGGGATGAGGAAGATTGAAGCAGCAGTACTGAGAAGGGGCAGAACCACTTCCCATAGTGCTCTTCTTTCCTCCTTTATTTTCAGCATTTCAACATATCCACATTGAGATCACTTGTTACAATTCTGAGATGACTGCAAAACTCTGGTCATCACATTTAAAACATAACATCCAGAGGTAGAAAAGGGAACGTCACTGTCTTTTATTGATTTTTAAATATAAGCAGCTTCCCAGAACTGGCCTCCTATCCCCAGCAGCCTGCGTCTCATTGGCCAAACACATATCACAAGTCCCAGCAGTCACTGGTTAGGGGACCAAAACCACCATGCTTGGATTAGAAAAAGTCAAGACTTAGCCTGTAGAGCGGGGGGGTTGAAGGATACATCTAGTTAGAGAAATGTGAATGATACTGGGTTCTTTCACAATGAGAAGTAGAGAAGTGGCTCTAGAGAAATGAGCTAACAATGTCTGGTGCAGTGGTTTCTCTCCACCCTTTTCTTTCTTCTCCCCCTCTATGTATGTCAGATACAGCAGTTTTTGTAAAATTGCCATCAGCCCTCTGCCAAAAAACCTCTTGACAGCTTTCCATTGACTGTGGGCTAAAATCCACAGTCCTTTGCAGAGCCACCATGAATCTGCACGATGTAATGAGTGCATCCATAACCTTACCTACCTGTTTTTCACCCTCTGAGAATCACCTTTCATTTGCCTTAATAGCATTTACAAACCCTGCCACCCACTTTTATGGGACCAGCTCATACTTAGCACTTAAGATATCAGCTGAACTATTCCTCAAATAGGTACTTCCTCACTTCTACCCTAAGATAAGGATCTTCCATTACTGTCTTCCATGGCTTCTTGAATTTCTCCTTTAAAATACTTAACTGTATTTGTAAATACTTGCTTGCTCATTGGCTTCCATGCAGTTTTAAGCTTTATGAAGGCGTGAAATACTTCTGCTTTTCTTTGTTGTCTTTTAAGTTCCCAGTTCCATGCCTAACCATAAAAGGCACCAGAACTAAATGATTAACTGAAAGAAGGAATGAGGTTTGGTTACATAGAAATAGCAACTTCAAAGTTGAGATTTTTCTTCTACCTTTTAATTGTGAAGGAAAATATATGGTAGTCCTAAGAGAGCAGTGTTTAGTAATTTCAGATTTGGATTCAAATCATTGGTCCATCATTTATTGGCTGTGGGACCTTAGGGAAGTCATTTTCTCTCTCTTAGCCTTATTTTTCTCATTTATGAAGAGATATATTCCCTTATGTCGAAGAGTTTAGTTAGGATTAGGAGAAAGTCCTTTTTTTTTTGGCCACACTGAGTGGCCGATAGGCTCTTTAGTTCCACAGCCGGGGATCAAACCTGCACCCTTTGCATTAGAAATACAGTCTTAATCACTAGACCACGAGGGAAGTCCCAGGAGAAAGTTTCTTGATATATTTAGCATGACACATGGCCCAAAGTAGTGCTGGCCCATAGTAGTATATAAATATTTGGCAAATAAATGAATGGATGAGCAAACACAAAAGTTATGACAAGTGTTTTGGTAATGCCCCAGAAATAAAGATTTTATTCTAAGAACCAGTTAGAGGAAGTGGAGCTCTAAAACGACAGAGAAGAAACAGAGAGGAATGCCACCTCCTAAGAGCCCCATAAAGTCTATGTTTCCACCCCCACCTTACATACGAGGAACAGAGATGGGAGAGCCGAGGTGGCAGCTTGATTCTGAGCAGCTCCAAAGCCTGTTCTTCCACTGTACCAGGCGCCCTCCTCACCAGGGAGTCATTTGTTGTCTTGACTGATTATATGAGCTTTGCTGGGGCCTTGAGTGCTGATTCTTTGGATTGTGTTGCAGCTGAAGCACCACTGTGTGGAGGACCCATCAGACCTCTGCAACATTAACGTGAGCGGCCTGAAGTTCTCCAAGGTACGACTGGCCACCAGAGGTTTGATTGTGGTGAGCTACACCTGAGGTGGCTCCTGTCTGACCATCATAACTTCCCATCTCTGGGAACTGGGAATCTGGGCATAGGAAGGAGGAGAGTCACACAGGGACTCGCTGGGTGGAAACAACATTCACAGACACTGTCTTTTGCTATAGATTTGGTATTGTCATTATCCCATGTGAGGTGAGTTAAAGGAAATAAATAACCTTATGGAAGTGGTTTGAATGTGCATGGAATTTTATTGGGGTATGATTCATTGTGTGCAGAGAGTTCCCATCAGAAGGGCCTACAGGAGAAATTTCTCTCAGGTTTCAGTACCAGGAATGGTATTGGTTCTCCCAAGATGCTGATAACTGGGTTTTTTTTGTTGTTGTTGTTGTTTTCTTGAACATGGCATGCTGGATCTTTCCTGAGCAGCTACTGAACCCATGCCCCCTGCATTGGGAGGGTGGAGTTTTAATCACTCGACCTCCAGGGAAGTCTTGGTTTGTTCTTAACTCACAGACTCTGTGACTTACATGATGAGTCATGTTTCTTTCCTTGCACTGGCTAATGGGTAGCTTGGAGCTAGATTTGTGGCCTGCCATCCCCAGTATATATATTATAGCACATATTTTTGATTTGTAGGCCTTCCATGGCATATAAAGAGAGATTGCTTGTAGAATGCCACACAGAAATTAAACAATATCAGCGTAAGTAAATCTCAAAAGATCTGTGTATCTCAACCCAAGTGAATCTTAAACATGTGGTATTGAGTGAAGAAAGCAGGTTGCAGAATGGTATCTACAGTATGGTGGCACTTAATATAAAATTTTAAAACATGTTAATAATAACTACTTATGGCTTGTGGACACATATACATGTAATGCAAGTATCAAAGAGATGTGGGATAATCACCAATTCAGGATAGTTGTATTTTATGAGAGGGAGGGTAGGGATATGTTGCAGGGATATCAACTCTCTATAGTGTTTTATTTCTTTAAAGAAATTTGAAGCAGAGACAGCATAATATTCAGACTTATTAAAGCTGGATAGTGGTTACATGGGCCTTCAGAGTAACACTTACCACACTTTGCTGACTATTTGAATTATTTCATAATAGGAAAATTAAAAAAGCAGAAAAGCCCTTCCTGCCTTCAGCAAGCAAATGCTCTTGTTCTTAACCCTTGAAGTCTTTGCTCCTTCTGACAGGAGCCCTGGAGCTTCAGCGAGGCCTCCAGGCAGGGAACTGATCTTGTGTTCTTTGAAATGCCCTTTCACAGGCTAAGGAAAAGGATTTCAAGCATTTTAATTCAGTGATTTACATCAATGCCTCAGAAAACCTGCTTCCTCTAGGTAAGTTTTCTTCCTGAAAACCACCTCCTGCTTCCTGGCTGCCAGTCTTTCATGTTAGAAGTTGCCTGTCTGTTCACCTGTAACGCCATACATTTTTTTTTTGGAATGCAATGAGCTGGGTGTGGGAGAACACACAGACCTGGATTCCAGCCCAGAGCCAGCACTACCTACGCAGAACACTTCTCTGTGAGCTACAGCTTCTCTCTCTGTAAATGGAGATGATCCCCTTCTCTTCTTCCTCCCTAAGGCAGGATACTTTGTAGACTCAGACAGGATCAGTACGGTCAGCCCACCATGTCTGTGTTTTCCACATCTATGGATTCAACCAAACAGGGATATAAAAAATTTAGAAAAAATTCCAAGAAGTTCCAAAAAGTAAAATTTGAGTTTGCCGTGCACTGGCAACTATTTGCATAACATTTATATTATATTTACAACCACTTACAGAACGTGCTTCCTTGGAGGCTCAGTTGGTAAAGAATCTGCCTGCAATGCAGGAGACCTGGGTTCAATCTGTAGATTGAGAAGATGCCCTGGAGGAGTATTCTTGCCTGGAGAACCCCCATGGACAGAGGAGCCTGGCGGGCTGTGGTCCATATGGAATCACAGAGTCAGACATGACTGAGCGACACAGCACAGCACAGAGCATTTACATTATGTTCAGTATTAGTAATCTAGAGATGATTTAACGTGTACAGGAGGCTGTGTGCAGGTTATATGCAAATACTACATCATTTTATACAAGGCCCTTGAGCTTCCACAGATTTCAGTGTCCTTGGTGGTGATGCAAGATGGAGGTGGAGGTTGGGGATTGGGGTAAGGAGTGTGTATGTAGAGGTGGGTGGTCCTGGAACCAATTTCCTACCCATACCAAAGGACTGTATGTAAAAAGTTTTTAAGTCCCTGAGAACTCCTATAGGAGTGTAAAGCCCTCTTGTTTATTCAGCAAATCCACAGCGACCCCTGCTGGATATCAGGACAGTATGACTTTGGCTTTTAGCAATCAGTGTGTCCAGTTTTCTGTTCTTCTGAGCTCAGTTATAGCAGGATATGGTAAGTGCAACGATAGAGGGAATCAGAAAATCAACTGGGCCATCAACTGGGCCTCGGGTGTCAGAAGATACTTGTGAGAAAAGGAGTATGTAAGCTGAGACCTAAAACACGAATAGGAGTGACTCAGAAGGTGAGAAGGCATTTCTGGCCAACAGAACAACAGATGCGGGCCAGCAGTGCCTGATCAGGGACCCTGAAGAAGCTTTGTATGTGTGCAAGAGGTATAGACAGAGGAGAATGGAGACTAGGAAGGTGGGCAAGGGGCCCCATATTATCAGGGGCACTGAGTGACATGGACTAACTCTGCAGGCAAAAGAGAACCTTGGAAGGCTTTGAAATAGAGACTCAGTAGTGGCTGTGAGGAGCATTTGTAAGATGGGAGCCAGGAAACCTGGGAGATGGTTGCATTTTTCTAGGAGAGGGGAGGTGAGGCCTCAGCTGGAGCTGTGGCCATAAGGGTAGAGGGGATTGAGAGAGACAGAGAGAGAGAGGAGGTAGAAATAAACTAGACATGGTAACTAAGGGGCATATAAAGAAAGAGAAGAACCAAGGGGATTTACAGAGACAGACAGCAGTATAGGAAAGGCAGCTTTAGGGAGAAATAGGACGAATTCAGTTTTGAATGCATGGAGTTTGAAGGGTGTTTTTAAAGAAGTGTGTGACAAAGTCCCTGTCTTTGAGGAAACAGTGTGGTCTCTCAGGAGCCTGAGTTTGAAAACAAAGGCCAGCAGGCGTATGGAAAGATGCTCAACCTCACTAGTAAATAAAAGAGTATCCAAGAACTATTTTATGCCTATCAAATATTGACAGAAATGAGGACTGATGACTGCCACCATTGGTAGGGAAATGGGTACTCTCGTATTCAAGTGGAATAAATTGGTGCAACATATTTGGAAGGTAGTTTGGCAGTGTCTCTTAACATAGTCTAGTAGTTATACTCCCCAAAATTTATTCTACAGAAACACACTTGAACAAGGATGTTCATTGGAAGTACCCTGAAAGCACGTTTCTATTTGACTCTCTAGAACATCCCAACTCACAAAACCAACATAGGCCACACTTGACACCAGGTTCACTTAGAAGGCTCTGGGTAATTCCGCACGTATGCCAGCAGCGCAGCATCAGCACTTCATGTTCAATGGAATCCTCATGGCAGTTCCTGAGCAGTTCACGTAGCTGTTCAGGTGGCCATCCGTGAGCCACTGGCTGCTCTCAGTGGGTTGATGCCAGCACTCTGGCTTAGAAGCCTTATTCACCACAGGAGCAAATAGCTGTTGTTACACTCCATAGACAAGGCCCCCAGAGTTCCTGAAAAGGACATGGCCAATCATAGGAGTGCCCACACACAGAGAAGCCCAAAGTTATGGCGCCCCCTTCAGATAGGTATAGTTCATTTTTAGTTTCTCCTAATCCAGATGTGACTTACCAACCTGGGGTCATTTTTACCACAGCAGTTTTGCTTAATAACACAGTGACTGTACCATTATTTTTCAGGTTACCAATGGAAGAGGGCTAGATAGTTAACTCAAGGTCCAGTTCTCAAGCAGAAGGGGAAGTGTTCTTAACCTTTTTTTCAGATAATCTAGCCACTATCCCTAGGGGTATGGTTAAATAAAATAGGGTATGTCTATACTGTAGAACATAATTCCGACATTGTGCATATCTGTATGTTTTGACTTAGAACACCTTTAAATCATATTGTTAAGGGGGAAAAAAAGCAAGTCACAGTACAATGTGTGTAGTATGAGTTCTTTTTTGTAGAAAGAAGTGTGTGTATGTTTCAGTATTCACATAAAAAGTCTAGAGTATTACATGTGAAACTTTGAATAGTTATCTCTAGGTATTGAGATTAAAAGAAACTTATTTTTCTATCTTTTTAAAAAACTTTGGTGGAAATGTTTACTTTTATAATCAGAAATAATAAGGATCACTTTTTAAAATGGGCTTTGGAGTTAGATTCAGTTCTTGATCTTTCCATTTAGCAATTCTATTTCTAGCAAATCACTTAGCCTGGTTGAGCCTTGGGTTCTTCAGCAGTGGAATGGAAGTAGTAATCACTCTTTTACAGAGTTGTTACAGAGTAAGAGTCCCTGTAAGTAAAGCACTTTATGCAATGCTGGGCCTAACCCAGTGGAAACCCAGTAAATGACCACTATTTTATCTTTCTCTTATGTCTTTTACAAGTTACAGTTTCCCTCTTTCTCCTCCCTCTTTAGAGGCATTTCACACATTTCCAGTCTTAAAAGAACTAGAGCTCGCATTTAACGGCATCAAAACAGTCTACGTGAAATACGGAGACTTTAAGTCCTTGGAAGTAAGTTGGAGGTAGGGAGTTTTTGGTGCCCACCTGTTTCCCTGTAAGGAATGGGTGTAAGGAGTCTACTGACCATAATTTTTGGGAAGATCTCTGGGCCTTTATAGCTACCTTGCTTCAAGCAGTCCTCTGGGGAGGGTGGTGGAGTTGGTGGTGATGATAAGGGAGTGGGTTGGTGGAGGTGATGGCATTATACCTATGCCCATGGTACATGGTCTTGGAAAACAAATGCCAAAGTAGTCTGTCGAGGAGAGTGAGTTTAAATAGAGTATTTTAGGAAAGAGAATTTGAGGGGTGATCTGGATCCATGGGGTTGGGGCATGGGGGTTAAGTGCTAGGCTCAGCAAACTGGCCCAGCTGAATGAGGGTGTTGTGAACTTATTCTGGTATGAATCAGCCAGATTGGTTCCAATGAGCTTGGATAAGGTTATGGGCTATAGACTCAGGGATGAGTGTGAAATAAAACAGGGTCTCTTTAAGTTCTGTAGCAGACTCTTGACATCTGTATATCCACAGCTGTTTTGTATTTGAAAATATTTTTTTAAATTACACTCTTCTTAGAAATCTTTCTCTTAGATTTCCCATAGTCATGCATCTTCTATACATGTTCTCATACTTCAAGTTAATCACCTATCAGCATCTATGAAAACTTCAGGGTAATTTTGTTTCACAAAAAAGCAAAGCTTTTGTCACTACTTGAGAATCTGCGTGCTTAGAGAGTAGAGAACAGCAGAGCTGGATTGAGGTGTGGGGCAGGCATCTGGCCAGGCTCACTCACTAAGTAACGGGCTCTTCCTTACATGTTGGCCTTCTAGAAATCAGCTTCAGAGTCACACCTCAGCAAAATGTCTGCATGTCATGATCCTTGGAGTTTACCTCAAAGAACTGGTAACTTAAATTATTTAATGTACAAACATCAAGAGACAGCCATTCTTCATAAAAACCTCATTTAACCCAGTCTGACCAGAGAGAAACCTTCCACAAGAGTGCAGTTTTAAGAGTTACATGCCAAAGTTTTAAGGTGTTTTAACCACTTGGGATGGTGATCTTCCTGAGGTGGATTTGTCCTTGTATTTTTAAAGCATGCTATACTGAATGTAATGGTACCTTTTCTCCACGGTTTCCAGTCATATTGAGGCTCACAGCGCTTTACTGTGATTTCTGACAGGAGTGGTTCTCATACTTATCCAGGAAGTGAAGTTCTTGAAAGTCCAATAAAACAAGGAGAGAGAGAGAGAGAGAGAAAAAATTTACAACAACTCATGCAGCTTTGTGCTAGGTTAAAAAACGTGTTATACCAGAGTTTATTATAGACAGAGAGAAACAGGTTCCAGAAACTCTAGAGATATAGGGAGCCATTTCTTTACCTACAGGCCTAGGAGCTTCTTACAGGTTTCCATTAATTTGTTATTTTGCTTTTAAAAAAGTAGTTATTGAGCTCCTGTATGTTGTACATTGTTCAGAGACTCCTACATTCCTTACCCCAACCATTTCAAACTCCTACTTCAAGTGCCTGTGGGCCCACAGGGAGGGGACGTGACTACAGGCACTGACCCTACAGCTGACTTACTAATTGATCATTAATTGACTTTTTGGAGGCCCTGCCTCGTAGTGTGATTGCAACTGATGAAGATTATTTATCTAGCAGACCAATCGTATCTAATGGAATTTGTTTACATAGAGTACAAAGTCAAGATTCAGAATGTAAATGAGAAGAGGAAATCTCCTGGTCAGTCATTTATTCCCCCTCTCTCTATGGTTTGCGAGGGCTCTCTAAGAAAAAGGATAAACCTGTCAGATATCCTGAATTTGCAGCCAATAGCAGCGAACACTTTAATGTGTAATGAAACTTGATGTGACTCAGCAGATACAACATCCAAGTTAGGAATCTTCTCTTCTTGTTTGCCAGAAAGGCTGTCACTCAGAGTAGAACTCTTCAGGAGTCAGTTTAGAAAAACAGCTTTGTCATGATTTGATTCTCTGTACACAAGCGTGAAAGAGATCAGCTGGAAAACTGCCTTAAAAGTCAGGACACCTTGTTTGTAGTCTTGGTCCACCACTGCTTTCCCCTAACCTCTTTGGCCAAATAACTTACCCTCTTAGTGGAACTTATGTCTCTCCCTCTATAAATTCTGGGCCAGCTGTGAAATTCTTTGCCCAGCAAGTTCTAAGACTGTTCATTTCTTTGAACTGACCTTACTTCCGTAGAAAGCAGATTTGGACCCAACATTAAATAGCCAAAACAGCCAGAGCAAGGGTCAGCAAACTTTCTGTAAGAGGCCAGACAGTGACTGTTTTAGGCTATGCAGCCCCTAGGGTTGTAACTTGACATAACACTCATAACTAGTCCACTCTGCTGTTGTAGAAGGAAAGCAGCTGTAGATAGTATGTAAGCAAATGGGCAGAGCTATGTTCTCATAAAACTTTATGATGCTGAAATTTGAATTTTATTTAATTCTCATACAATGTTATATTATTGTGTGTTTTTCCCCCAACCATTTAAAAACATACAAAGCATTCTTAGCTCATAGGCCATACAAAACAGATAGCAGGCTGGATATGGCTTACAGGCCTTCGTTTGCCAATTTCTGAGCTAGAACACTGATGGAACAGCTCAGTATGGTTGGAATGCAGTGAGACACAGTAGAACATGGTGATAGATGAGCCCAGGAGGAAACAGAAGAGACTATAGAGAGCCTTGGAAGCCTTTTTAAGAACTCTGACCCTTATCCTATGGACAGTAGGGATCCACTGAAGTATTTGGAGCTGAAGAGTAATAGGTTGAAACTATATTTTAGAAAAACTACTGTGGCGTGGCTGTTGTATAAAGAATGGATCAGAAGGAACATATGTGAGAAGTATTAAGGAGATAGAATCCATAGGCTTTGTTGACTGTCCATGTATGTGTATGGAGGAGAAAATTATCCCCATCTTTATCTGTTTACCCAAGCCAGATTTCCAGGTGTTCCTTCTTGAAATCTCTCTGCCCCTGCCAAGTGGGATCGGAAAAGGCAGTGGCACCCCACTCCAGTACTCTTGCCTGGAAACTCCCATGGATGGAGGAGCCTGATGGGCTGCAGTCCGTGGGGTTACTAAGGGTCAGGCACGACTGAGCGACTTCACTTTCACTTTTCACTTTCATGCATCGGAGAAGGAAATGGCAACCCACTCCAGTGTTCTTGCCTGGAGAATCCCAGGGATGGAGGAGCCTGATGGGCTGCCGTCTACGGGGTCGCACAGAGTTGGACATGACTGAAGCGACTTAGCAGTAGCATCAGCAGCAGCCAAGTGGGATAGCCCATTTGTGTGAATTCTCATTGGAATTTGCTGATGGTGGTATGAACTCGGCAGTGCTTTGGTGCTGGGCATCTTACATGGCCTGTGCAGTCCAATCAAGCCCACTCTATACCATGGGCTCTAGTCATACCCAAACCATTTGCAGATCTCAGAATGAGCAAGGCTGCCTTCTGCTTCCTGACTTCTTTACATGCCACTTGCTGTGCTGTGTACCTTTCTGTCCTTAACAATTTCAGTTCTGTTCAGTCGCTTTGTGACCCCATGGACTACAGCATGCCAGGCTTACCTGTCCATCACCAACTCCTGGAGCTTGCTCAAACTCATGTCCATCGAGTTGGCAATGCCATGCCACCATCTCATCCTCTGTTGTCCCATTCTCCCGCCTTCAATCTTTCTCAGCATCAAGGTCTTTTCCAGTGAGTCAGTTCTTTGCATCAGGTTAATACAGCTAATGGCACCCCACTCCAGTACTCTTGCCTGGAAAATCCCATGGATGGAGGAGCCTGGTAGGCTGCAGTCCATGAGGTCGCTAAGTCGGACATGACTGAGCGACTTCGCTTTCACCTTTTGCTTTCATGCGTTGGAGAAAGAATTGGAACCCACTCTAGTGTTCTTGCCTGGAGAATCCCAAGGATGGGGGAGCCTGGTGGGCTGCCATCTATGGGGTCGCACGGAATTGGACGTGACTGAAGTGACTTGGTAATACAGTCAATACTTTGCAAAGTATTGGAGTTTCAGCTTCAGCATCAGTCCTTCCAATGAATATTCAGAACTGATTTCCCTTAGGATTGACTGGTTTGATCTCCTTGCAGTTCAAGGGATTCTCAAGAGTCTTCAATACCACAGTTCAAAAGCATCAGTTCTTCAGCACTCAACTTTCTTTTTGTCCAACTCACACATCGATACATGACTACTGGAAGAACCATAGCTTTGACTAAACAGACCTTTGTTGGCAAAGTAATGTCTCTGCTTTTTAATACTCTGTCTAGGTTGATCATAACTTTTCTTCCAAGGAGCAAGCATCTTTTAATTTCATGGCTGCTGTCACCATCTGCAGTGATTTTGGAGCCCCCAAAATCAAAGTCTGTCACTGTTTCCATTGTGTTCCCATCTATTTGCCATTAAGTGATGGGGCTGGATGCCATGAGCTTAGTTTTTTGAATGTTGAGTTTTAAGCCAACTTTTTCACTCTCTGCTTTCACTTTCATCAAGAGGCTCTTTAGTTCTTCTTTGCTTTCTGCCATAAGGGTGGTATCATCTGTGTATCTGAGGTTATTGATATTTCTCCCTGCAATCTTGATTCCAGCTTGTGCTTCATCTAGCCTGGCAACTTGCAACATGATGTACTCTGCATATAAGTTAAATAAGCAGGGTGACAATATACAGCCTTGATGTACTCCTTTCCCTATTTGGAACCAGTCCATTGTTCCATGTCCAGTTCTAACTGTTGCTTCTTGACCTACATACAGATTTTTCAGGAGGCAGGTCAGGTGGTCTGGTATTCCCATCTCTTGAAGAATTTTCCACAGTTTGTTGTGATTCACACAGTCAAAGGCTTTGATGTAGTCAATAAAGCAGAAGTAGATGTTTTTCTGGAACTGTCTTGCTTTTTTGATTATTCAACAATTTGGTGAACACCAGCTAGTCTCTGAGGACAGCGTAAGTGTTACCTGCTGTGTGAAGCCTGTCTGGAGCCCCTGGTAGAGGTCAAACATCTATGCTAGTAGCATTGCTACTTAACAGACACACGTTATGTATCCAGCTGCCTGACTAGGCTGTGAGCTCACACAGGGCATGGATTGGTTCACAGTAAGCCTTCAGTATACAGGCCTTGAATGAAGGGATGGTGATGACCATGACAGGCATCATTAAGCATTTACTGTGTTCCAAGCTCTATGCTGAAGGCTTTACCTACACAATTTCTCATAAGAATCCATTATTATTTCTACTTTATAGGTAAGGAAGCTCAGCTTAAGTAATTTGTCCAATATCACAGTTAGTCAGGACTTAAAGCCATGTCTATGGGGGGTATCAGTTAATTACTGCAGTGGAATCAAACCAAACCCAGCCCTCCTCCGACAGTGACCTAGTCAGTTGTGTTTATGTGCGATTGACTGTGTTTCACTGAAGTGGTAGACTAGAGACCTTGCCCCTCCACCAGCTGTGTAAGATGCTGAAATTGGCCCCATTCAGTAGGGGGGTGTGTGTGGGTGGATGTGTTACCAAGTACTGCTTGCCACACAACAGGCCAGTAAATCAAGAGACAAGTTGTTGAGGCACCAAATAGTGAATTTATTCAGAAAACCAGCAAACCGAGAAGATGGTGAAGTAATGTCCCAAAGAGCCATTTTGCCTGAATTAGAATTCAGGCTTCTTTTCTGCTAAAAGAGGAAGGAGTAAAGTCAAACATTTCCTGGTTTAGTCACCCTCCTGAGAGGAAGTGTTAATTTCTTCCTTCCTGCAGTCATTCAGAGGTGGGCCTGTTCAGGAGTTTTCCTGTGAGCTAAACAGAGGAATTTTAGCTTACGGCTGATTACCTGGGAAGCAGGATTCCCAGAGATGGGCCATTACGTATAATTTAATTTTACAGGCAACATCCCTTTAGTGATTACCAGGTAATAAAATAAAAAAGGTTCATCCCTATTACAGAGAGGGAGGGAAGGGAGCAAAGAGCTAAAGTAGGTGTCTGGAGAGGCTCTTCTGGAAAGAAAGACTGGAGTGATACCATGTATCATAATTGCCTTTGTGTTTGCATAGAGAAACTCAGTTTCCTGGCTGGCCTGCTAACCCAAGTTGACTATATCCTGAATCTCAGTGGCTAGTTAGAATGCACTTTGTGTTGAGGTGACTATTTGGGTCATTGTCCTCATAAGCCAGTTCATTTCAGCTGCTTATTTTATGTGCACCTACTGTGCCAGGGCCTATGCTAGATTACAGTGACAAGGTGCTTCACCTCAGAGTTTATAGCCTAGCCTACCGCTGTGCAGCAGGACCTGCTCGCTTGGCACATCCATGTACCAAAATCTGTAGTCCTCAGCCTTATATCCTGTTATCACAGTTACCTGGCTGCCCATGAGAAATACCCTGGAAGCAGTCTAGATAAAGCATTCAAAGTCAGAGGAGGGAGAGAGTCCATCTGGCTGGGAATGAAAAAAGCTTTCAGAAGGAGGGAACTTTTGAGCTGGCCTTTTAGGGCTTGGATTTTGATACATAGAAAGAGGGCATTCCTGAGTGAAAAGCTCAAGCAAAGATCTCTGGATGGGGTAGGGCAAGGAATAGGAAGGAGTCACTTTGGCTAGCACCACGGGATAAGCAAAAGCTTGCAGTATGGGAGCAAAGGCTGGCAAATTGGTTGGGAAGTAACTCTTGTAGACCTTGAATGTTAATCCAGAGAGTCAGGAGGGTTTCAGTCTGTGGTTGATGGGCCCCCTGGAAAGTTAAAAAAAAGTAGCCACCTCCCACCTCATGTATGAGCACGATTGTCACGAGGAGTGCTTCTGTTTCTCTGTCTTCTATCTTTGCACCATAGTTCCTGGACCTTTCCTTCAACAGCCTGACGGCGGAGGCCATCTGTGACCTGGGGATTCTGCCACACCTCCGTGTCCTGCTCCTCACAGGCAATGGCCTAACCTCTCTGCCACCCAGTTTGGCTGTTGCAGAGCAGTAAGTCCCAGAGTACAAGTATCCAAAGAAATACTCCAAAGCAGTTCTAAAGGGCTATAAGGACAGACTGTGAGTGTTCAAAGCCGGGAGAATGCCACCTACTAAAGCTCCCAGTAAAGGTACCAGTAGAAGCAAAGCCCCAAGAGTTGGGGAGGCCTCAGCTAGGGAGTCCGCACCCCTCCCCAATAGGGAGTGATACAGGTGTCTGCATGTCACCGTCATTTCCTCTGATTGCTTATTCGTAAGCTATGGCTATAGTTCTTGCCAGATTATTCCCCTTGGTGAACCCTCTAAACAAACTTTTCATATTTCCATTCTGCACATTTGCTGAGGCTGTGCCTTCTGGCCAGAATGTACTGGCCCTTTCTCTCTTAATAGTAATAATACATGTGTAATGCTATTCTGACACTCTTAATATATACTAACTCATTTAATCCTCACAACCCTATGAGGTAAGTGCCCTATTATCATCACCCTCATTTTATAGATGTGGAAATTGAGGCACAGGTAAATTAAATAACTCAATCAGAGTTACAAAGCCAAGCAGAGACAGAATTTGAACCAAGTCCATCTGACTCCAGCGAGCAGGCTTATGACCATTACTTTCTCTTCTTATGTTGCTTCTGTACATATTCCAAGGGCTACCTCAGACTGTCCTCTTTCCCTATCAGAAGCCTTTCTATCTTAAGGCTTAAGAGCTTTCTATCTTAAGGCAACATTAAGTACATTCATACTGTTGGGCAACCGTCAAAATCATCCCGCTCCAGAACTCTGTTCACCTTGCAGAAATTCCATCAACTTTGACTAATGGACATGATGCTTTTGAGAGGAATATCAGATAATTCTTTGGATTCCAAAGATATTCCTTTTTGCCCTCAAGGTAGAGCAGCAATCATACTTACTTCTGATAATTGGTATCAGTCACCTAGCCAATATAATAAACCCCTCTTTCCCTGCCTGTTGGTTCAGTGGAATAAAGAACCCAAGAGCCCAGTAGTAAACTTAACTTCCAGTTAAGTCAAACTGTTTTTGTGTCCCCTGTAAAAGTATTCCTCCCAAGGAAACTCAGAGCTCTAACTTAGGAACTCAGAGCTGCAGGAATTAGAAGCAAATTGTAAGAGGAGCTGCATTCATTTTCATTCATTCATTCCTAGGCTCTTATGATCTGGTATGAGAAAAACAGAATCAGTTTTAGTTGCTAGTTTATGTGACACTCCATCCTGTAAGTCAGCATCCAACCTCACAGTGGGTAGTCTCCTAGCCAGTGGGATAAATAAGTTGTCAGAAGACTGTTTTACAGTTCTGTTAGGTCAGCTGTTCCTGTGTGATGGAGTACATGGCAAAAAACTAAACTCCATGTCCTTGAGTCCATTATTGTACTTATTTGCAATGAAATGTGTTCCATGGTTAAAAGAAATGTTGTGTGTACTATTTAAATAATGAATAAGACGTTCTGTAAATCCACAGATTGTGATGCTTGGCAGAACACTGTGGTTAGGCAGGGAAAATCCATGTCTCAGATACATATATATTTCAGTAAGAAAAAAAAAAATCACTGCTCCTTTTATGAAAGTAAATGTCCACTCTAGTCATCCTTCTACTGGATGGTTGGCTAATCCTCCTAGAAATGGTGCCATGTTAGCAACTCAGCATTAGCCTTTGTTATTGGCAGGTTGGATGTTCAGCAGGACTGGTAGCCAAATGAACTTTGTGGAGGGGAAGTATGTAGCCTTCTTCTCTGCTGCCAAGGCCATTTTGCAAGTAGCAGGGTATCTAACTGACATTCATGGAATGGGTCATCTTGTTCACCTGATCATTGAGAGTCTTCTCTGAAGTGGATAGTCTGTCTTTGCGAGAATTCACACGAGATACAAATAATTTTCATCCTATTCATTCTGAGAGGTCCATTCACATAATTCCCCCTCAGTCCTCCCTGTCAGCAGTTTTACATTATGGTTTCCAAGCTTTGACTCATCAGCTAAACCACTGCCCATGAATCAGCATAGACCTGCACTTTTGACTATCTCACCAACCAAGGAAAATGAACAGTCAGATCTATTGTTCTGGGTTTTATCCCTTGGGAGGATTTCTCCTCCCCTGTCTTTCAGAGCCACCTTTGTATGGATCTGTAATCCTATAACAGTCTGGTTTTGGTTAGTATCAGCATATCATGCAAAACCATTTGTAAATCCAGTTGCATATTGTTCTCCTACACCCAGTGGTCATAGAACATTAGTTATGGGTTGATGGAGAAGAAACAGTACAGCAGGAGTAGGCATCAGAGAAATCTAAGCAATGTTAATTCATTCAACTTTCCAGATTTGCTTGAGCTGATCTCCAGTATTATTTTCATGTGCTGAGAGAGTTATGAACATTCAGGTCATGATGCACAGCTCAGGAAATGTGGTCATCTTAGTGTCCCGTGGTCAGGTGTTCAGTCTCTACCAACATGCAGGAGTAAGCTAGAAGCTGTTTTTCAAAAGGAAAATAGTTACATGAAGAATAGAGCATAACTTTGCTCAAAATATGATTCTGTAATTGATGCCTTACAAAGGCTCTATTCATAGAGTGAGTGACCATTCACTCTATTTATCATCCAAACCAGGAACATCGTGGAGAGAGAAAAGCATCACTATTAATTATATGGTGATAACAGGTGAAAATTCAAACTGTCCTTGAAAACCAGCATATATAGTAACCCTGTCTATACAGCCTTAGACAGAACACAGTTGGACCTGCTGGGTCATAGCACCCAATACCCTTGGTAAATGACATAATGCCCAGAGAGCAACTTGCATGGCAGTTGGACCCGTTGCAGAGCCTTGCCTTGCTCTTCCCACACAAAACTAGCAACCTCAGTAAATGGATCAGAACAGCACAAATGTTTTATGTGTGGCTGCCCAAATTAAAAAAAAAAAAAAAAAAAAGCCAGCAAAGCTTTTTAACTTTTTCTTAGTAAAAGGCAGTGAAAGATGTCTTTCACATTGGAGGTATATTCCAACATGTGCCAGATACCTGGACATCAAGAACATTAATCATGGTGTCAGTTTCTTGAATTTTTGTAAGGTCTATCTCCATCCTGTGGCTAATCCATACTGATGCATCTAAAGTATTTGAATTTCCTGCCCTTTAGCTCCAGTCAACATAGTGTTCTGTGGAATACCAAAATAATCAAGATTTCCATGGATTAGGTTATGATAGAGCTAGAGTTAAGGTAGCCCCCAGGGAAGTGAACAAAGGTATACTGCTTTCCCTGTCAGGTGAAAGCAGACTGCTTCTGGTGGTTCTTGTTCATTAATAAAGAGAAAGTAACATCTGGAACATCCTTAGCTGTATCACAAGTGCTAGGGGCTGTGTTGATGTGCTACAGTAAGAAGAGTTCACATAGAGAACAGTGGCTGAAATTGGAATCACCATGTGATTGAGTAATTTACAGTCATTCTTTGAGACCTGTCTTCTGCACAAGTCAAATAAACAAGATAAAGAGGGATGTTATAGGACTCATCATCCTTCTACCTTTCCAGTCTTTAGTGTTTGCAGTAATCTCTGCAGTTACCTCAGAGATGTGGAATTATCTTTGATTTACTGTTTTGGAAGCAAAATTCCTAGGGCTTCAGTTTGGCCCTTCCTATTATAATAGCCCTCATGTTATTGGTCAGTAAAAAAAGTGTGGTTATTTTGTCAGTGGCTTAGTGCATCTTTTCTAATGATGCAAGAACTGGGGAGATAATCACAAAGTAGGTTTGTGAGTTTACCAGGTCCCTTCACAGGCTAAATTTCCATTCTTCCTTTGAATTGTCATGCTCGCCCACTTTCTGGTATGGACCACCGCGCCTTTCATACCCCAGACTTAGGACCAATTTGCAGATATTTTCTAGTTATGTTTGAAAGCATTCATTAGCATTCTCTATATTGTTGGAAATGTTCTATATCTGCACTTTCCAGTATGGTAGCCACTAGTCATACTGAGCACTTGAAATGTGGTTAGTGTGACTGAGGAGCTGAATATTTCATTTTTTATTAAAGTTTGATTAGTTTTAATTTAAATGTAGATAGTCAGGGACTGAATGAGAAACCATGACTCCCCCTGTGGGCAACTCAAATCACTTTTTTTCCCTCACCAGCTCTAGAGTTCTTTTGGCTATATAGGTCACCAATAACTCCAAATCAGCTTAATTCATTTACAGAAATTGAAGTTGTTTGAAGCTAGTCTTCAGTCCCTCCAAGGATCACAATTTTCTAGTTCACACTTCCTCTTTGGATTTATTTTATTTTATTTTTGTCTTTTTTTTTTTTTTTAATTTTTATTCCTCTTTGGATTTAGTCTTCCACTGCCTTAACTAAAACAGGGGCAGTTGATTGGGGCTCCCTTTTATGACATACTCTGGACCCCAGTTTTTGGCCTGCTGGACTAGCAAGATTGTCAGAATCTCTGCTTAGCTTCTCAGCCACTTCTGGAGTCAGCAGAGAGCCCTAGGTGAAAAGTGGCCTCAAATGTTACATGATTCCCTTCAAGTTTCCTCTTTCTTCCAAATCTTGGTGCCCTAACTTTTTACAGCTTATTAGTTCCCAGATGCCCTAAAGAAGATTGTCTTTTATATATATATCTATGTGTGTGTATGTATATATAGTCTGGATTTTATAGTTTATACTTGGGAGAGAGTTGGCTCATGGTATTTAGTCTGCAGGACTATAAGCCTTTCCATTTATTTTGGCCAGGTGCCTAGATGCCTGGTATGGAAACATTTTAAACTAAATAAACTAGCTGGCTATTTTATGAACCACTCCAATGATACAAATATCGGCTGGAGTTTTCCAGGAAGACCCGCTTGCCCTCTGCCTTCTCCTTCTCTGTTCACTCCAAGGTAGTTTTCCCTTGGTTTGGGGATGAGAGGAATGGGCTTCGTTCTGGTTCTGAGGGTACCTTTCTTTAGGATCCCAGATTCAAGTGAGGATCTCCAATTATATGCCCCACCTTCTCTTTCAATAATATCAGCAAATATCCTTATGGCAAAAGTAGCTTTTTATGCCCGCTTTCTATCTCTGGAGTTTTATTTTTATTTTTTTTTAAGATTTTTTTTTTTTTTAACATGGACCATTTTAAAAATCTTTATTGAACTTGTTACAGTATTGCTTCTGTTGTTTGTTTTGGTTTTCTGGCTGCAAGGCCTATGCGATCTTAGCTCCCTAACCAGAGATGAAACCCGCACCCCCTGCATTGAAAGGTGAAATCTTAACACTGGACCTCCAGAGAAATTCCTGCCTCTGGAGTTTTAGATTTTGGCACAGTACTTTACTGTCTTTGCATCTCTTACATCTTTTTATTTTTTTTTTTAATTTTTATTGGAATATAGTTGATTTATAATGTCGTGTTTATTTCAGGTGTACAGCAAAGTTAATCAGTTATACATATACATATATCTACTCTTTCTTAGATTCTTTTCCCATATAGGTCATTCGGTTCGGTTCAGTTCAGTCGTTCAGTCATGTCTGACTCTTTGCGACCCCATGAACCACAGCATGCCAGGTCTCCCTGTCCATCAACAACTCCTGGAGTTTACCCAAACCCATGTCCATTGAGTCGGTGATGCCATCCAACCATCCCATCCTCTGTCATCCCCTTCTCCTCCTACAGAATATTGAATAGAGAATTCTCTGTGCCATACTGTAGGTCCTTATTAGTTAATCTGTTTTATATATAATAGTGTGTATGTCAGTCCCAATCTCCCAATTTATTCCTCCCTCCTCCTTTCCTCCCTGGTAACCATAAGTTTGTTTTTTCCATCTGTGACTCTTATTTCTGTTTCATAAATAAGTTCATTTGTACCATTTTTTTAGATTCCACATAGAAGCAGTACCACATAAGATTTATCCTTCTCTGACTTACTTCACTCATTATGACAATCTTTAGGTCCATCTGTGTTGCTGCAAATGGCACTATTTCGTTCTTTTTTATGGCTGAGTAATACTCTGTTGTGGAGAAGGCAGTGGCACCCCACTCCAGTATGGAGTGCCTGGAAAATCCCATGGACGGAGGAGCCTGGTAGGCTACAGTCGTGAAGAGTCAGACGTCACTGAGCGCTTTCACTTTCACATTTCACTTTCATGCATTGGAGAAGGAAATGGCAACCCACTCCAGTATTCTTGCCTGGAGAATCCAAGGAACGGGGGAGCCTGGTGGGCTGCCATCTATGGGGTCGCACAGAGTCAGACAAGACTATGCAACTTAGCAGCAGCAGCAGCAATACTCTATTGTGTGTGTATACCACATCTTCTTTATCCGTTCCTCTCTGATGGACATTTAGGTTGCTTCCATGTCCTAGCTATTGTAAATAGTGCGGTGGTGAACACTGGGGTACGTGTATCTTTTCAAAGTATGGTCCTGTCTAGATATATGCCCAGGAGTGGGATTGTGGATCATGCAGTAGGTCTAAATGATAGGTCTTTTTTAAAAAATATATATGTACTTTATTCATCATTCTAGTTGTTTCCAGTGGAAAGTCTTATTACATGAAGTAAGACAACTCTTCACCACCCTGTACTTCCTATTTCTTTACACATAAGAAAGAGAGAATAAATATACTCCTGCTTACATCAGAGAATCAACTGAAATATTTATGCTTTGGAAGCAGTGCAGCTTCAGACAAGTGTTATTGTCGTTTTCTTCCCACACAGCTGTCCTCACTCATTATGCTCTGTTGAGTCTCCTCTTCTGCTAATCTCTTAAATCTTGGTCACCCATCGTCCACTCTCGACCCACTGTTTTTCTAGGTCTTTATAGTCTTAGTGTTCTCATCCCTTCCCAAGTCTTAAGTTATTTCTCTACTTGACTTTTATCATCTGAACTATACACCCATGTATCCTACTTACTGTATCAAACTTATCAGACACATGCCCATGGCAGCGTCTCCTCCTCCTGTGTCCCTGGCCTCATTGATGGGCACTGTTCTTCATCTGCTGTGCAGTTGTCCAGGCTAGAAACATGGTCATCAGCCTGATTTCTTTTCTTCGTCACCTCTCACAACCAACTAGGCCCAGAGATGCTTGAGACCAACTAGAAACCACATAACAAGCAAAGCAGCAGTGACACCAGAACCAGAGCCCAGGGCTCCTTATCCCCACTCCCATGCTTTTTCTAATATGGTACTCGAATTCGCATTCCTGAATGGGAACCCAGCCACCAGGGCAGACTCTTACCTTCTAAGCAGTTCCATTAAAGCTACCAGATTTTAAATGGTATCACTTCCCTTTGCCAAGAAAAGGTATAATAAAAATAGCACTACAGCTGGAAATCTTGGTTTCTTCATTACCGACGGACTCCTGCCACTTCAGAGAACTCTTCTCCCAAAACTGCTGTGGGAAGGGCTCAGCAGGAGAGTCTGATACTTTCTTATGAAGCTTTGCATCTTGTCTTCCTCACCTACCTATTGATGGCCCCCGTATTTCAAGGCATGTGTTTTAGAGACAAAATGAAACTCCTCTATATTATAATTGGAGCTGAACTTCAAAAAGGCAAAGTAGTGTGACTTTTCACAAGAGACAGGTCAGAGCTAGCTTTTTTATTATGGAGCTTAAGAGGAATTTTTTGAAGTCTTACTTCTTACCTGTTTCATATTTCACTGGAGTAAAATAAAGATTGGTCAATTAACAATAGATCAACAGCTTCTGTGCACCATTCTATAATTGCTTTCAGGTAGATTAAAAATTCACTGTGTGAAAGTTGATCCTTTCAGGAAGAGGAAGAGAATGATCTGTGACCCTGAAAAACACCAGGAGCTAAAGGCTTCCTTCTTGCTCTGTTGAGTGTCTCTGGTCTTTGGATTTGAAGCCTCTTGCCCCTCACCTTGCCAGGGCTCTTTTGGAAACAGTATCTGACCCCTTCCTCCTCTTAGTCAAAATTATCATGGTTATAATCTACAGAAATCCATCACTATTAGAGTAACAAAAAAGGAAGAATTTACTGTAAAAACAATGAGGCGTCCAACACTCAGGCCTGGGGTCATGCTGAATATCAGTCCTGAGCATTGTGGAGCACCCCGGAAGTTCTGTCTGTCAGCTCTCAAGACCTACTCCTCTCAGTGACTCACCCCATTTGTCCATAGGTGTGTGCCTGTGTTTCTCTGAGCCCCATGTTGAGCCACATGACCAGCCAGAGCTCCTAAAAATACTGCAGCTGCAGCTACAAAACAATGATTTGTCCTCCTGTTCCTCTCCTTCCCTCACAGTTCTTAAGAAGATAGCAAATTCTCTCTCCTTTTTTTCCTTTGGCCACGCCTCATGGCTGTGGGATTTTAGTTCTTCAACTAGGGATTGAACTCGGGCCCTCAGCAGTGAAAGACAGTGGTCCTAACCACTGGACCAACAGGGAGTTCTCTCCCTCTCTGTCTTCATGGTTTAGCTTAAGCATTGCCTTCCCTGGGCTTGCCCCACCTGAGTGGGTGACTCCCGTCAAGTTTTGTGCCTGCCTCTGCTCTAGTATTGGTCTCACTGTGTGCTGAGCATCTGTCTCCTCCACGAGACTATAAGAACTTTGAGAGAGGAATGTGTTCTTTTTCTCTTTGTATTCCCTGTGCCTGGCTCCACAAATATGTGTAAAAAAATTCTTGAGTGTGACTGAATGAATGAATGAGTGCACAACTGGCTGTGTGCTGTCTTTAAATTCACTTTTGAAATATTGCTGTCTTTAGGTGAACTGTTAACAGTCCTTTTGGGCTTTTGAACCCACTGTCTACCTTTGTCAGCCTGTCTCTCACCCAGCCAGTAGCTACCCTTCCACTTTCCCACCCTTTAATTCACATAGGGCTTGAAGATGTGATGTGAGAGGTGGGTGCTGTAGTGGAAAGAGCCTGGAGTTTGGAATCAAATTGGAGCTCTACCACTTTCTGACTGAGATTTTGGGCAAGTGACTCTTAAGTTCGAATTTCTTCATCTGAAAAGGAGAGAGATCACACCTGTCCTTCCCAGTGCTCCTCTGAGATGACATATATAAAACAATGTCAGGAATGCAGTAGACTCAGAAGAAAGGCTACTTTCCAGTCCTCTTACTGTAGGCCTGTGATTCACATATGTGTATGTGTGCATGTGACCAGGTATCCCTATGTGTTTGTGTATAGAGAGGATGGGGTTAGAGGGAGGCATGAAAACACAATGTGAATCATCTATCTCTCATGTGCTTAGAAATAATTACCTAAGCCTCATCCACATGGTGACACAAATGAGGTCACGTTGATGGTAGTACCTAAAATACCACCACTTCCTACCCTACGTGTGTGATTTAGGACCTCAGCCTGTTAACTCACTCTCAAGTGTTTCCGGAAATCCTCAGAATTTGAATTTAAGAAAAGACTTCTCAGTTCCATACTGATGTGTACACTGTACAAAGGCATTTAGAGGAGAGCCTCACTGCAGCCAGGAATGGTGCCTTTCATCTGTCTTACCTTACCCTACTTGGCCTCTTCCAGGGTCATTATCTCCAAGTGCTTCTGTGGTTACCAGTTGTTGGGGTGACATAACATACTTGGGAGTCTTCCCTGACCCCAAATTGTGCAGTGTTCTTCCTACAGAATGTTTCCCCTAATTTTGCCACCCTGGTATCTTCCATGAACATTACTAATGCCTCTCCATCCTGTCCCAACTTGGTCTTGCTGAGTCCATCAGTGGATATATGCAACTTTTCTCCATAAGAAAGATTGGATGTGTGAGTGGGGTTTGGGGAAGGGGGTCAGTTGGAGAGGGGATTACACTTTCTGGTACCTCTGTCTGCAGAAACCATTCTTGGGCACTAGAGAAATTTCCAAGGTGGTTAGGCTTCTCTTTTTTTTGGTGGGAGGGGGCCACACCACACAGCATGCGGGATCTTGGTTCCGAACCAGGGATTGAACCCATGTCCCCTTGCTTCAGAAGGCTGGAATCTTAACCACTAGACCATGAGAGAAATCCCCTGGTTAGCCCTCTTGATTGATTCCCTATCCTCCGTTTCTTCCTGGGAATGATGGAGCTTGTCCCGTGCCCTTAATCATGACCCCAGGTCTTTGTGCACACAGGGAGGCATCTGTCACATCGCTGACCACCAAGAGGTACATCCTGAGGTTCCCAGCACTGGAGACACTGATGCTGGATGACAACAAACTCTCCAACCCCAACTGTTTTGTCAGCCTGGCCGGGCTCAAGAGGTAAAGCTAAAAGCCTCTCTCTGCAGGGCCCTCTGTAACCGCCATCCTTGCTCACACCTTGAGTACTGCTCTGAAAGCCAAAAGGCCTGGCTTTAAATCCCAGTTCCTCCACTTATCTCAGCTGTGTGGCTGTGGGCAAGTCATCTCCCCTCTGAGCTTTAGCTTGAGCCAAAAAAGTGGGGCATTAGTAAAGATATTTCTGATCACATGATTGGTTTAGAAGCAGCAAAGAGGAGATTAGGATGAGATGTTATCAGAAATGGGATCCTAACCCTAAGAGAGGAGATAGAATAAAAAAAAAGAGTGAGAATCATTTAAGTTAAACTCGGAGTTCCATCTATAGACAGCCCTCTATACATCCAGAGATTCAACCAACATAGAACCCATAATTGTGGAGGCCTGACTATATTTGGTTAAAGCAATGAAATGCTGGCCTTTAAATGATTAAGTTTTAGATCTCTGGAAATTTTACTTGGGGTTCAAATGCTGTTTACTGAACACTACTTTGTGCCGCATTATTTACATATTTTGTCATTTAATCCTCACAAGAACCTCAAAAGGTTAATAAATGCTACCCCCATTTTAGAGGTAGGGATATTAAGACCCAGAGAGGGTAAGTCACTGGCTCAAGGTCACAGAGGAGGAGTAAGTGTCCAAGACTGATTCCATGTTCGTTCCCTAAAGTTGCTTGGTAAATGTCCCTGAGGTATCATTACTGCTGTGATTCTGTATTCACTTTCCTTAATTGAAGACTGAAGAAGTTAAGCCTGGACCAAAACAGGATTTTCCGGATCCCGTACCTACAGCAGGTTCAGCTCCGAGATGGGTCTGGAGATTGGGTTGGAGGCAGGGGGAGTCCCCGGAAACAGCCCCAATCCATGCTGCAACCCAAGTCGTGGATATATGAGGCCTCAGATGACCAGCCGGATTATACTATACTGCCCATGAAAAAGGATGTTGACCGGACAGGTTAGTGATACCCCTTGTTAAAGAGACTCTTGACCCATGGTGTGAATAAGCTTCTAAGAATTGATTCTGAAAGTCTATTGTTCCCTGGGGAGCTCCTGCTTCTCAGCTGCTGAGTCTGGGGAGATTGTGGTCTCACATGAAATATTTCAGTAATTTCCTACCTGTTCTATCAGTCGAGATGTTTTTACAACCCAGGGATAGGTGGATTTTTTTTTTCTTTTTTTATCTCAGATAGTAAGAGGCTAGAAGTAAGGCTTTCCAGTGATGGTTAATTCTTGGGTGCATTGGCATTCTCAAGGGACTTGGGCTCCTCCCATCCTCTCTTCTCCATCCTGGGCCTGCTTGCTTGTCCTTCCTTGCTTGTCCATTTGCATGTCTTCTTTGGAAAGATATCTATTCATATCCTCTTGATTGTTTCTTTTTTTGCTACTGAGTTTTGAGTTTTTAAAAAGTTAATTTTTAGATAGGAATCCCTTGTCCAGATACAGTAATTAAAAATATTTTCTCTCCTTCATTAGGTTGTTCATGGTTCCCTTTGCTGTGCAGAAGCTTTTTAGTTTGAGGTGTACAGCAGATGATTCAGTTATACATTTATATGTATATTTTTTTTTTGATTCTTTTCCACTGTCATTTATTATAAGACTTTGAAAATAGTTCCCTGTACTGTACAGTAAATCCTTGTTTATCTGTTTTATATATGCATCTGTTGATTCCATACTCTAATTATGCTCCCTCTTTCTTCCCCTTTGGTAACCACAAGTTTGTTTTCTGTGTGAGTTTTTTCTGTTTCATAAATAAGTTCATTTTTACTATTTTTTAAGTTCTACATATAAATGATATCATATGATATCTGTCTTTCTCTGTATGACTTCACTTAGTATGATAATCTTGAGGTCCGTGCATGTTGCTGCGAATGGTATTATTTCACTCTTTATATGGCTGAGTAATATTCCGTTGTGTGTGTATCACATCTTTGTCTGTTCATCTATTAATTGACACTTAGGTTGCTTCCGTGTATTGGCTGTCATATATAGTGCTGCTCTGAACATGGTGGGGTTACATGTTTCATTTGAAATTAGTGTTTTCATCTTTTCTGGGTATATGCCCAGGAGTGGGGTTGCTGAATCATATGGTAACTCTATTTTTAGTTTTTTAAACAATCTCCATACTGTTTTTCATAGCAGCTTCATCAATTTACATTGCCACTAACAGTGTACAAGGGTTCCCTTTTCTCCACATCTGCTCCTACATTTATTATTTATAGACTTTTAGTTGATGGTCCTTCTGATCTGTGTGAGATGATACTTCATTGTAGTTTTGGTTTGCATTTGTCCAATGATTAGCAATGTTGAGCATCTTTGCATGTGCCTGTTGGCCATTGTATGTCTTCTTTGGAGAAATGAAGGAATGTTAGTTCTGTAAAAAACGTCACGGGTAAATTGATTGCATTAAACTGTAGATTACTTTGGATAGTGTGACCATTTTAATAATATTAATTCTTCCAATCCAATCTATGGTATATCTTACTATTTTTTAAAATCATCTTCATTTCCTTTATCAATGTTTTACAGTTATCAATATATAAGTCTTTCACCTCCTTGGTCAGGTTTATTCCTAAGTATTTTATTCTTTTTGGTTTCAATTTTAAAAGGAATTTTTTTTTTTTTTTTACTTTCTTATATTTCTTTGTTAGTGTAAAGAACTACAGGTGGTTTCTGTATGTTAATTGTTTTTAAAATTTTTATTTATTTATTTATGGCTGTGCTAGGTCTTCGTTGCTGTGTGAGCTGTCCTCTAGTTTTGGCAAGCAGGGGCCATTCTCTAGTTGTGGTGCACAGGCTCTCATTGCAGTGACTTTTCTTGTTGCAGAACATGGGCTCTAGGATGCTCAGGCTTCAGTAGTTGAGGCACCTGGGCTTAGTAATTGAGGCTCCCAGACTCTAGAGCACAGGCTCAATAGCGATAGTGAATGGGCTTAGTTGCTCTGTGGCATATAGGAGCTTCCCAGATCAGGATCAAACCTGTGTCTCCTGCCTTGGCAGGTGGAATTTTTACCACTGAGCCACCAGGGAAGCCTTCTATATGTTAAATCTTGTATCCTGCTACCTTGCTGAACTCATTTATCAACTCTAGTAGTTTTGTGTGGAGTCTTTAGGGTTTTATATGTATGTAATATAATGTTATCTGCATATATGACAATTTTACCTCTTCCCTTTCAGTTTAGATACCTTGTATTTTTTTTTCTTGTCTGATTGCTGTGGCTAGGACTTCCAATACCATGTTGAATAGAAGTGGTAAGAGTGAGAGTCCTTGTCTTATTCTAGATTTTACCTGAAAAGCTTTCAGTTTTTAAACAGTTGAGTATTATGTTGGCTGTAGTTTGTCATAGATAGCTTTAATGATGTTGATAAATGTTCTGTCTGTACCCACTTTGGCAAGAGTTTTTTTTTTTTTTNGGCCTGTGATTCACATATGTGTATGTGTGCATGTGACCAGGTATCCCTATGTGTTTGTGTATAGAGAGGATGGGGTTAGAGGGAGGCATGAAAACACAATGTGAATCATCTATCTCTCATGTGCTTAGAAATAATTACCTAAGCCTCATCCACATGGTGACACAAATGAGGTCACGTTGATGGTAGTACCTAAAATACCACCACTTCCTACCCTACGTGTGTGATTTAGGACCTCAGCCTGTTAACTCACTCTCAAGTGTTTCCGGAAATCCTCAGAATTTGAATTTAAGAAAAGACTTCTCAGTTCCATACTGATGTGTACACTGTACAAAGGCATTTAGAGGAGAGCCTCACTGCAGCCAGGAATGGTGCCTTTCATCTGTCTTACCTTACCCTACTTGGCCTCTTCCAGGGTCATTATCTCCAAGTGCTTCTGTGGTTACCAGTTGTTGGGGTGACATAACATACTTGGGAGTCTTCCCTGACCCCAAATTGTGCAGTGTTCTTCCTACAGAATGTTTCCCCTAATTTTGCCACCCTGGTATCTTCCATGAACATTACTAATGCCTCTCCATCCTGTCCCAACTTGGTCTTGCTGAGTCCATCAGTGGATATATGCAACTTTTCTCCATAAGAAAGATTGGATGTGTGAGTGGGGTTTGGGGAAGGGGGTCAGTTGGAGAGGGGATTACACTTTCTGGTACCTCTGTCTGCAGAAACCATTCTTGGGCACTAGAGAAATTTCCAAGGTGGTTAGGCTTCTCTTTTTTTTGGTGGGAGGGGGCCACACCACACAGCATGCGGGATCTTGGTTCCGAACCAGGGATTGAACCCATGTCCCCTTGCTTCAGAAGGCTGGAATCTTAACCACTAGACCATGAGAGAAATCCCCTGGTTAGCCCTCTTGATTGATTCCCTATCCTCCGTTTCTTCCTGGGAATGATGGAGCTTGTCCCGTGCCCTTAATCATGACCCCAGGTCTTTGTGCACACAGGGAGGCATCTGTCACATCGCTGACCACCAAGAGGTACATCCTGAGGTTCCCAGCACTGGAGACACTGATGCTGGATGACAACAAACTCTCCAACCCCAACTGTTTTGTCAGCCTGGCCGGGCTCAAGAGGTAAAGCTAAAAGCCTCTCTCTGCAGGGCCCTCTGTAACCGCCATCCTTGCTCACACCTTGAGTACTGCTCTGAAAGCCAAAAGGCCTGGCTTTAAATCCCAGTTCCTCCACTTATCTCAGCTGTGTGGCTGTGGGCAAGTCATCTCCCCTCTGAGCTTTAGCTTGAGCCAAAAAAGTGGGGCATTAGTAAAGATATTTCTGATCACATGATTGGTTTAGAAGCAGCAAAGAGGAGATTAGGATGAGATGTTATCAGAAATGGGATCCTAACCCTAAGAGAGGAGATAGAATAAAAAAAAAGAGTGAGAATCATTTAAGTTAAACTCGGAGTTCCATCTATAGACAGCCCTCTATACATCCAGAGATTCAACCAACATAGAACCCATAATTGTGGAGGCCTGACTATATTTGGTTAAAGCAATGAAATGCTGGCCTTTAAATGATTAAGTTTTAGATCTCTGGAAATTTTACTTGGGGTTCAAATGCTGTTTACTGAACACTACTTTGTGCCGCATTATTTACATATTTTGTCATTTAATCCTCACAAGAACCTCAAAAGGTTAATAAATGCTACCCCCATTTTAGAGGTAGGGATATTAAGACCCAGAGAGGGTAAGTCACTGGCTCAAGGTCACAGAGGAGGAGTAAGTGTCCAAGACTGATTCCATGTTCGTTCCCTAAAGTTGCTTGGTAAATGTCCCTGAGGTATCATTACTGCTGTGATTCTGTATTCACTTTCCTTAATTGAAGACTGAAGAAGTTAAGCCTGGACCAAAACAGGATTTTCCGGATCCCGTACCTACAGCAGGTTCAGCTCCGAGATGGGTCTGGAGATTGGGTTGGAGGCAGGGGGAGTCCCCGGAAACAGCCCCAATCCATGCTGCAACCCAAGTCGTGGATATATGAGGCCTCAGATGACCAGCCGGATTATACTATACTGCCCATGAAAAAGGATGTTGACCGGACAGGTTAGTGATACCCCTTGTTAAAGAGACTCTTGACCCATGGTGTGAATAAGCTTCTAAGAATTGATTCTGAAAGTCTATTGTTCCCTGGGGAGCTCCTGCTTCTCAGCTGCTGAGTCTGGGGAGATTGTGGTCTCACATGAAATATTTCAGTAATTTCCTACCTGTTCTATCAGTCGAGATGTTTTTACAACCCAGGGATAGGTGGATTTTTTTTTTCTTTTTTTATCTCAGATAGTAAGAGGCTAGAAGTAAGGCTTTCCAGTGATGGTTAATTCTTGGGTGCATTGGCATTCTCAAGGGACTTGGGCTCCTCCCATCCTCTCTTCTCCATCCTGGGCCTGCTTGCTTGTCCTTCCTTGCTTGTCCATTTGCATGTCTTCTTTGGAAAGATATCTATTCATATCCTCTTGATTGTTTCTTTTTTTGCTACTGAGTTTTGAGTTTTTAAAAAGTTAATTTTTAGATAGGAATCCCTTGTCCAGATACAGTAATTAAAAATATTTTCTCTCCTTCATTAGGTTGTTCATGGTTCCCTTTGCTGTGCAGAAGCTTTTTAGTTTGAGGTGTACAGCAGATGATTCAGTTATACATTTATATGTATATGTTTTTTTTTTGATTCTTTTCCACTGTCATTTATTATAAGACTTTGAAAATAGTTCCCTGTACTGTACAGTAAATCCTTGTTTATCTGTTTTATATATGCATCTGTTGATTCCATACTCTAATTATGCTCCCTCTTTCTTCCCCTTTGGTAACCACAAGTTTGTTTTCTGTGTGAGTTTTTTCTGTTTCATAAATAAGTTCATTTTTACTATTTTTTAAGTTCTACATATAAATGATATCATATGATATCTGTCTTTCTCTGTATGACTTCACTTAGTATGATAATCTTGAGGTCCGTGCATGTTGCTGCGAATGGTATTATTTCACTCTTTATATGGCTGAGTAATATTCCGTTGTGTGTGTATCACATCTTTGTCTGTTCATCTATTAATTGACACTTAGGTTGCTTCCGTGTATTGGCTGTCATATATAGTGCTGCTCTGAACATGGTGGGGTTACATGTTTCATTTGAAATTAGTGTTTTCATCTTTTCTGGGTATATGCCCAGGAGTGGGGTTGCTGAATCATATGGTAACTCTATTTTTAGTTTTTTAAACAATCTCCATACTGTTTTTCATAGCAGCTTCATCAATTTACATTGCCACTAACAGTGTACAAGGGTTCCCTTTTCTCCACATCTGCTCCTACATTTATTATTTATAGACTTTTAGTTGATGGTCCTTCTGATCTGTGTGAGATGATACTTCATTGTAGTTTTGGTTTGCATTTGTCCAATGATTAGCAATGTTGAGCATCTTTGCATGTGCCTGTTGGCCATTGTATGTCTTCTTTGGAGAAATGAAGGAATGTTAGTTCTGTAAAAAACGTCACGGGTAAATTGATTGCATTAAACTGTAGATTACTTTGGATAGTGTGACCATTTTAATAATATTAATTCTTCCAATCCAATCTATGGTATATCTTACTATTTTTTAAAATCATCTTCATTTCCTTTATCAATGTTTTACAGTTATCAATATATAAGTCTTTCACCTCCTTGGTCAGGTTTATTCCTAAGTATTTTATTCTTTTTGGTTTCAATTTTAAAAGGAATTTTTTTTTTTTTTTTACTTTCTTATATTTCTTTGTTAGTGTAAAGAACTACAGGTGGTTTCTGTATGTTAATTGTTTTTAAAATTTTTATTTATTTATTTATGGCTGTGCTAGGTCTTCGTTGCTGTGTGAGCTGTCCTCTAGTTTTGGCAAGCAGGGGCCATTCTCTAGTTGTGGTGCACAGGCTCTCATTGCAGTGACTTTTCTTGTTGCAGAACATGGGCTCTAGGATGCTCAGGCTTCAGTAGTTGAGGCACCTGGGCTTAGTAATTGAGGCTCCCAGACTCTAGAGCACAGGCTCAATAGCGATAGTGAATGGGCTTAGTTGCTCTGTGGCATATAGGAGCTTCCCAGATCAGGATCAAACCTGTGTCTCCTGCCTTGGCAGGTGGAATTTTTACCACTGAGCCACCAGGGAAGCCTTCTATATGTTAAATCTTGTATCCTGCTACCTTGCTGAACTCATTTATCAACTCTAGTAGTTTTGTGTGGAGTCTTTAGGGTTTTATATGTATGTAATATAATGTTATCTGCATATATGACAATTTTACCTCTTCCCTTTCAGTTTAGATACCTTGTATTTTTTTTTCTTGTCTGATTGCTGTGGCTAGGACTTCCAATACCATGTTGAATAGAAGTGGTAAGAGTGAGAGTCCTTGTCTTATTCTAGATTTTACCTGAAAAGCTTTCAGTTTTTAAACAGTTGAGTATTATGTTGGCTGTAGTTTGTCATAGATAGCTTTAATGATGTTGATAAATGTTCTGTCTGTACCCACTTTGGCAAGAGTTTTTTTTTTTTTTATCATGAATGAATGTTGAATTTTATCAAATGCTTTTTCTGTATCTGTTGAGGTGATCTTGTGATTATTATCATTTCTTCATGTATCACATTGATTTGGATCAACACATCTGTTCTCTATGTCTGCATCTCTATTCCTGCCCTGCAAATAGATTCATCAGTAATATTTTTCTATATTTTATATATATGTGTGTGTTAATATGTGATATTTGTTTTTCTCTTTCTGACTTACTTTATTCTGTAACAGGCTCTGTGTTCATCCACCTCACTAGAACTGACTCAAATTTGTTCCTTTTTATGGCTGAGTAATATTCCATTGTATATATCTACTACAACTGTTTTATCCATTCATCTGTTGATGGACCTGTAGGTTGCTTGTATGTCCTGGCTATTGTAAATAGTGCAGAAAACATCGGGTGTGTGTATGTTTGTTTTAGTCGTTAAGTCATATCTGACTCTTTGCAACCCCATGGACTGTAGCTTGTCAGACTTCTTTGTTCATAGAATTTCCCAGGCAAAGCATACAGGAGTGGGTTGACATTTCCTTCTTCTGGGGATCTTCCCAACCCAGGGATTGAACCCGCATCTCCTTTGGTCCAATTCTTTACCACTGGCAGGCGGATTCTTTACCACTGAGCCAACTGGAAAGCCCTGAACATTGGGATATATGTGTCTATTTCAGTTATGGTTTTCTCAGGATACAGGCCCAGTAGTGGGATTGCTGGGTCTTCATGGCTGCATGTGGGCTCTTCTCTAGTTGTGGTATGTGGACTTCTTACTGTGGTAGCTTCTCATGTTGCAGAGTGCCAGCGCAATAGTTGTGGCACACAGGCTTAGTTGCTCCACGGCATGTGGGATCTTCCCAGACCAGGAATTGAACTGGTGTCCCCTGTGTTGCAAGGTGATTCTTAACCACTGGACCACCAGAGAAGCCCAGCACTTTAATCGTTAGTCTTTATAAAGTTTCCCTTGCACTATTTTATTTTTTCTCCTTCATTCTTAATCCCCCCTACCATTTCCCATTTTCATGTAAGTATCTGTTTTCGTACTGAGTATATTTTCCTGGATATATGGATATATCTTTGTAAAATATATTAGTTTGTATGTGATGTGTTTTTAGTTTACATAATGGTAATATGCTGTTGAGCCCATTCTGTTTAATTTTTTTTCCCACTCAGCACTCTTTTTAAGGTTTTTCTTATTGCTGTATGCCCATCCAGTTCTTCCTTTTATCTAATACACAATATTCCACACTGTCCTCTAACCACACATTATTCATCTATTCCCTTGCTAATGGACACCTACATCGCCTAACCTTGTGTATGTTTCTTGCATATACCCCTGGCCAGAGTTTTTCTGGAATATTTACTGAGGAGTGAGTTTGTTGGATCACAGAGTATATACATACATAGTTTAAATAAGTGCCACCTGATTGTTCTTCAAAATGGTGGCTCTAGTGTATACTCATACTTGAAGAACATCAGAGTTCCTGTTTCCTTACAACTTTGCCTGCACTTGATATTTCCAAGCTTTTTAATTGCTCTAAGTTTTGTTATTTTGGTAAGTATAAAGAGATATTTCATTGTTTTAATTTCGATTTTATAAATGTTGGTGATGTTAAGCATTTCTTCATTTACTTAGTTTTCAACTTTTATGAATTGCTATTTCATATCCCTTGATAGTTTTAATATTTTCTATTTCTTCTTTTATTTTATAATCACCTGACTGTTTATTTCATCTGCAGTGGTAGAGATGACATTTTGAAGAGAAATTCTTAAGTTTGATTTACCCAAGTATATAGGTTTGCTAAGACTGCCAGAATACCACACACCGTTTGGCTTAAACCACAGATATTTATTTTCTCATTGTTCTGGAGGCTAGAAGTCCAGGATCAAGGTGTTGGCAGATTTAGCTTCTTTTTCAGTCTCTCTTTGCCTTATAGAAGGCTGCCTTCTTGCTGTATCCTCATTTGGTCATCTCTCTGTCTGAGTTGTCTATGTCCTAATCTTATCTTCTTAAAAAGAGAACCTTCATATTGAGTTAGGGTCTATCCTAATGAGCTTATTAACCTCAGTTACTTTTTCAAAGATGCTGTTTCCAGATACAGTCTCATTCTGAGGTACTAGGGGGTTAGGACTTCAACATATGAATTAGGGAGGTGATGGGGGATGACACAATTCAGTCCATCACACCAAACCGGTACAGTTTTATCATGTGGCTTATGCCTTTTGGTTTTTGTTTAAGTATCTCCCTTTCTCGTGGTCACAAAGATAGTTTCCTATGCTGTATTGCTTTTCATTTTGCTGTTTGATTTGATTCTTTCAAAGAGGGTTTGCATATAATAGATTTTTCTCAGCCCATAAAATATCCTAGATTACCTTTGTTTTGTCATATATACTTGAATGCTAGCTCACTGAATAGAGAACTGTAGCCTTAAAATAATTTTTCCTGAGAACTTTGAAGATATTACTTGATTGCCTTCTAAATCCATTGTTGCCATGAGAAGTCTGATACCAGTCTGATTCCCATCCCATCCCTTTATAGGAAACCTATTTTTAGGGGAATTTCCTGGAATAAGATTTCCCTTTTTTCCTTTGGAAATTTGACTAAGGTGCTCCTGGGTATGAGATTGTTTTTTGTTATTTCATTAGGTACTTTGTTCTTTCCAAGATAGTTTCCTTTATCTTGGAAAAATTTTATTATCCTTCATTCCATTTTCTGTTTTATGAATTAGCTCCTCAGATGGACCTTTTCTTCTGTACAAGACATTTATTAAATCTTTTATTTGATTATCATACTTTAAAATTACAAAATTAGTAACAATTTCTCTTCCATAATGACCTAATTTTGTCTTAAAATGAAATAGTCTCCAATTAAATAAATTTATATTAAAATTTTTTTAAATTAAAAATTAAAAAAAAGAAATAGTCTTTTGAATTCCTTAGAAGACATTAATTATTCTATTTAAAGTTTTTATTCTTTTGGTTAAATGAGCTCTCTTTTTTCAGATGCTGGTTCTTCTTTTATATTTCATAACTGTCTTTCATGGTGCTTATTTTCCTCAAATATTAGGAAGTACCTGACTGTACATCTCTTGAATGGTTCCCAGTCTGAACCTTAGAACCCAGGTTCTGGTTTCTGGAGTTCTTTCTTGTAACTGTGGGAAGGGCCAGGGCCTGAGTTCAGATAGAGTGTACCTCAGTTCATCTTCCTAGATGTAAGGGCTCTCTGTCTCCCCAGAAGATCACTGCTTAGCACCCACACTTATGACCATGGCTCATCCTTTAGCTAACTCCTACTTTTTTCCTTGCACAGACCTTTCACAAATTCCTTTCAGACCCTTGTCATCAGAGTTGTTCTTGCCACATGGTGTTCCACCCATATTATTGCTTATTTCATTTTAATGTAACCTTCTCAATATAGTATCATTAACATGTGGAAGGGGTCCCATTAGTGAGGGCAAAAGTGAGTGGTCCCTGCATAGGATCCAGGCCCAGCAGATTCTTTGTTTTATTAGGTTGAACTCAGCTCTTTATCGGCTCCTCTTTGTCTGATGATTTTGAGAATGCAATTACTCTGCAGCCTCCTTCTCACTTGTCTCTCCTGAATTCACTGTCTTAATGCATTCTATTTCTACTAATATAACAAATAGTATTTTCAAATCCTCCAACAGAATATCTTTTATGTACATTTTTCTCTTCTAAAACAGTTGGTTTGCCTTCTAACCAATACTGACCGCCCTGTAGTTCTGAGGCTCACAAGAGTTTGCATGGTACAAAGTCAGGGAGAAGATCAGTGTGGCTGATATATAGTGAGTGAGGGCCGGGGTAGCGTGAGATAAAACTGGAGAAGCAGGCAGAGGTGAGATCAGGCAGGATCTCCAAAGCCTGGCCAAGGAGTTTGAATTTTGTTCCAAGCACAAAGGTTGTATTACCCGATGCATGTCACGGCTGATTCCTCTTCCTAGTTAGCACTGAAGCTTAGGACCAAGGAGCACCCCCTCTGGGAGATACTCTCCTGCACACAGTGGGTGGCAGTTACAGACCCTGGCCTTGTAGGGGTCAGTTGGTGCTCTCACCAATCTCCATTCTTTTCTCTTATATTTCAGAGGTCGTGTTCTCATCTTATCCTGGATTTTCAACCTCAGAGGTAGGAAATGCCTACTTTATATGTGTGTCCTTGCATTAGAACATTAGTTTTAGTAAACAAAAATAAGTTGACGGAGCCATGAGAGGCATTTGCATATATAACACTGAGGAAACCCATTCACTGAACGCGTATTTCCTGAGTCCCGACCATGTGCCAGGCGCTGTGCTGGCCTATGGAGATGTAGCAGGGGACTCCACCGACAGGTCCCAGGCCTCGTGCAACCCACAGACGAGCTTCCATTGTTCTTCAGTGGGGATGATTCCTGCCTCAAGTGATCAAGCTGGCATTGAACTGAGGCTGCCACTAGGAGGAAGCCCAGTAGTTCTTTAACAGGAACCCCCACCCCAAAGCTAGAGCGATCCTGGCCAAACACACTGCCATCTGGGATCTAATCCTTGGTGTCACAGGCTTAGTCACTTGATTTTTGTCAGCACAGAAAATTGTCTATTTTCTCAGGGTAGATGCTCACTAAGCAAGTTCAAGAAGACTGACACACTAATAGTTATCTATTTATTCACTTACTCGTTTATAGTGAGAAGTACCATTATGCAGTTAGGCAACCTGCATCCTTGGGTCACAACTCAGTATACCCCCTCCCCACAGATACAAATGGGTGAGAAATTATATCAATTGCTATACTATTGCCACTTAACAAGCCAACACAGTTGTTGACTTCAAACAATGGCAGTTTATTATTTCTCACAATTATTTGGGTTGGTTAGGTGGTTCTACTGGTGTTTAGCTAGGGCACATTCCTGCAGCCAGCAGATTATCTGGGAGCTGGACTCATAGACAGCTGGCAGGACTTGTCATCTTTATGTGATCTTTTCATCTTGGACTTCTTTGCAGCATGGTGGCATTAGACTTCCAAGAGCAAGGTTCTGAAATTCAAGCAACGGCATTTTCTGTTGGTCAAAACAAGTCATAGGCCAATATAATACTGCAGTGCAATTTTGATGCTAGCCACCTGGAATTAGCATGAGCCCACAAGAGCAGAGTCCCCAACAAGACTGCCCTCACTTTAGGTACTAGTTGCAAATGGAGGGGGGGCAGGGTTCCTGGGCTATTTGTAATGGCAATAAATTCTACAGCTGCCACAATCCCCTCAGGTTCAGTAATTTGCTAGAATGACTCATAGAACTCAGGAGACCATTATACTTCTGGTTACAAGTTGACTATAAAGGTGAAAATCAGGACCAGCCAAATGAAAAGATGCACAATGAGGGCTGGGAGGGTTCAAAACATAGAGCCTCTTTGCCCTCTCACTGTGGAATGAATGTGTGACACACTCCCAGCACAGCTGATGGGTTCACCAGCCAGGTAGCTCACCAGAGCCTCAGTGGCCAGGACTTTCATTGGAGTTTCATTGCATGGCCATAATTGATAGAACCATTGGCTACATGATTGCACTCGATCTCTAGCCCCTCTCGCCTCTCCCCAGAGGTCAGACTGGCTCAAACCCCAGTCCTCTGATCTCATGTCTTTATAGTATGGCCAGCCCCCATCCTAAGTCATCTCATTAGTGTGAACTCAGGTATGTTCCAAGGGGGTATGAATAACAAAGACATTCCTATCACTCTAGAGATTCCAAGGGTTTTAGAAGCTCACTGCCAAAAACCCAGGACAAAGACCAGACAAATTCTTTATTGTGCAGCAGCCAATCTGGTTTCAAAGGATTAGAGATACAGACTCCAGGTCTGAATGGTAGGAGCAGCCAGGTCACTCGGCATAAAGTTGTGCCTAACGGATAGAAGGGCTTATGGCCATAGAAGCCAGAGATTATTGGCAGGTTACTTAGTGCTCAGGTCCCAGTTGTGTGCCATCTGAGAATACAGAGTGATTTGAATGAATGGAACTTTTAGTGGCCCCTCTATCAACATCAAATACATCCCCCTCAAAGGCAGGGCCCTCTGTGACCCCAGCAGAGCCAATCATGCCCTCAGGTCAGGACCTTCCTGGGCCTGGATAGGGCTAGATAACTCCCAAGCCTGGCTGGTTTTTTTCTTCTCTGTGCTTCAGTCTGACTTACCCTCTTTGGCTCACATGGCCTCTCTCCAGATCAGGAATGGCACAGCTGAGGAGATGCCTTAACAAACTGCCACCACCTTCCCCTCCAGCCTCTGGGAGACTGCATTCCGATTTCCATGAGAGGAGAGTTCCCAAGCCCCATCACAGGTTTTCATTTTACTCTCACCCATGACTCATCCACTTGTTGGCTGTACAAGGTGGAGCCCAGGAAGAAACAAAATACTTGGCCCAAAGTAGGTACTCCACAAATGGTCATTGAATGAGCAGGTGAAAATATAAGTGACTTGCTCAAGATTACACACCAGTTAATGGCACCTAGATGAATCAAGTTCATCTGAAGCCACTCATTAGTCCAGCATCTACCCTGTGATTTCCTTTGGCTCCATCTAACTCAAGGAATCAGCGAGTAAACTGAGTTTGGCATAGTTAATCCAGCAACTTCCGTTTTCAACTTGATCATCATCCAGGACTTAGCTGCTGTTTTATCCTGGAATGAAGAACCCTCCACTGTAGGATTGGATGAGTACATCAGAGCAGTAGTTCAAGTAGCTCACTCCTGCTCTGTCTCCTCACCAGGAAGAGTCCCCTTAATGATGCGAGCATGCACCTGCCCTTTTGCTTTCTGGAGAAATCTTAACCCAACTGTATAGAAGGGCGAGTTCAGGATAAGCCACTATAGGGCAGAAAGTGGGAGGTGAGCAGGGAGCTTCTGCTGTCTGCACTGCTGCTGTGTCATCCTTTGGCTTCAGAGAACTTGAGACTGGAACTTTGGGTACCAGAGAACAAACTAACTATGTGACATCAGAGAACTTGGAGCCAGAACTCTAGGCCCTTGGTGACATCCCCCGCCTATGACCCCAGAAGCCTCCTTTGGGCCAGCCCCTCTGGAATGGTCATTCTTTCCACCACCTTCCCTAGGAAGGGTCTGTTGGTCCACTTCATCACCAGGGCGCTTTGACTTTTGACTCTTTTCCTTCTAAGACGACCAAGGTTTGTGCACTTCCGCCCATATTCGAGATTCTTCCTGTGAAGTCACTGAAGGCAAGGAACCAGACGCTGGCCCCACCTTTCCCAGAGCTGAGATACCTTAGCCTGGCCTACAACAAGGTGACTCTTGGCTTCTCTACTGCTTTTCCCAGGAGCAGATGGGAGGGTGGTGTGTGAATTTCTCTGGCCTGAAATCCAACCCTCCCGTTCCTTGCATCAGCAGAATGCAGGTTCAGGAATTCTCAGCGTGGGGGATCTCAGGGTTAGGGAAACAGAAGGCAAGCAGGCAGAGGCAGGAGTCCATCGATTTAATCACAGGTATTGATTTACCACTCACCATGTGCCAGGCTCTGTGCTGGGCACTGGGGATACAATTGCATGAAGAGATTTGACCTCTGCACTTGCGGAACTCATCACCTACAGGGAAGACTGAGAGTGAACAAATAATCACAGTGTAAACATGCCCAGTGTTGTGAAGACATTCACAGTGCTATGAAGTATGTGCAGGGTAGGTCTCACCTAATATTTGGGACCAGGGAAGGTACTCTCGAGAGTGGTGTTTAAGCTGAGATGGAAATCAGGGAGCTTAGTGAGGTGAAGATTGAGGGTTAAGTGACTTGAGACATGTTTAAACCAAAGAGAACAGCGGATGTAAAGTCCATAGAACAGATTTAATATGTGTTTCATTGACAAGCTTTATGTTAACATGTTTTTCCATGTCCTGTAAAACTTCCTGTAAGCCTCACTAATTGAGCCCTACTCAGGTGTGAAATGCCAGCAACTTTTAAGAAACCTGGCTTACATTGCTCCTGAGGCAAGCAGTTAGTACAGCCAAACTCCCCATGTATTTTCCTCTAAGAGTTATAATTTTAGTCATAACATTTAGGTCTTTGATCCATTTTGAGCTAGTCTTTATATATGGTGTGAGGGTAGGGGTCCAGCTTCTTTCTTTTGTATGTGGATATGCAGTTTTCTCCACACCTTTTATTGAAAAGACTGTTCTTTTGCCATTGAATGGTCTGCTCACCCTTGTCAAAAATCAGTGGACCGTAGATGTATCAATATTATGGATTATCCTATTGTTCTTGAAACTGGTCATTTTCATCTTTTCTATTTATTGATCCAAAATAGAAGTTACCCTTTTATTGACTTAAAAAAACAACTAGCTACTGCTTTCTTTGGATCTCTCAATTATCTGTCAACTATTTCATTGATTTTTGCTTATAATTTTATTTCTTTCCTACTCATAATGAGTTTAATTGACTCTTCTTTTTCCTAGATTCCTAAGTAGTATAATTTTAGATACTGATGTAGACCTTTCTTCTTTAAACACTGTTGGAGCTTCATTCAATAAATTTTGTGTTTTGATTTTCATTAAATTAAAACATTTTTAATTTTTTTTTATTTCTTTTTTGACTTATGGTTTGTTTAGAAGTGAGTGGTTTAACTTCCAAATATATGGGGCTCTTCCAGATACCTTATATTTGTTGAGTTCTAATTTAATTCTCTTGTAGTCAGATAACATAATCTGTAAGATTTTATCCTTCTGAAATATATTGAAACTTATCTTATGGTCCACCCTATATTCTAGGTTGGTGAATGTTCTGTGTACACTTAGGAAAAAAATGTGTATTCTGCATTTTGGAAGGATAGTGTTCTATAAAAAGTTATTGTGGTTGCTACAACAGCGAAGTTGAGTAGTTGCAGTGGAGGTTGAATGGCCTGCAGAGCCTAAAAGATTTATTGTCTGGCCTTTGACAGAAAAAGTTTGCTTACCTCTGGTCTAGATGATCAAAGTCAGAGTGCTTCAAGGCCTATGCTGAATCTCTTTCTCCTCTTCCTCTGTATTTTCTCCTGAGACTGTCTTCACATATCCATTGTCTATGACCAGTGCCTCATAAACTTTTAACTCCTTATTGTACCCCAGACCTACATGAATTTCTACTTGGAAGTCCAAAAGGCACCTCCAAAGTAGACATATCCAAAGTGAATTTTTAATGACCTTACCAATTCAAAATTTGAATGTTCTTCCATTGTTCTGTATCTTAATCAATAGCTGAGTCACTTGAGCTGTTGACTCCATTCAGCTACTTGAGCCAAACACTGGTTGTCATCTTTGATACTTCTCTCTCCTGTACATCCCTCCTCCCCACACACATCTAATCCATTTCCCAGTCTTGTCAAATTTAGGTCTTTATTTTTTATGGAAGTATAGTTGACTTACAATATTGTGTTTATTTTAGGTGTACAGCATAGTGATTCAGTATTTTTGCAGATCATATTCCATTATAGGTTATTACAAGGTAATAATTCCCTGTGCTACGTAGTATATCCTTGTTGCTTTTCTATTTTGTATATAATAGTTTATATCTCTTAGTCCCACAACCCTAATTTTCCCTGCTTCTTTCTCCCCTTTGGTAACTATAAGTTTGTTTTCTATATCTGTGAGAATTTCTGTTTTGCATATACATTCACTTTTATTGTTATTTTTTAGATTCCAATATAAGTGATATTATATAGTATTTGTCTTTCTCTGACTTACTTCACTAAGCATATTTCCTAGGTCCATCCATGTAGCTGCAGATGGCATTATTTCATTTTCTTTATGGCCAGTACCACCAATTTACATTCCTTCCAACAGTGTACAAGGTTTCCCTTTCTCCACATCTTCTCCAACATTTGTTATTAGTAGACTTTTTGATGATAGTCATTCTGACAATGTGAGGTGATATTTCATTGTGGTTTTGATTTGCATTTCTCTAATAATTAGTGATGTCGAGCATATTTCATGTGACCTTTGGCGTTTGTATATCTTTGGGAAAATGTCTATTAAAATCTTCTGCCCAAGTTCTATTTACAATAGCTAGAACATGAAAGCAACCTAGATGTCCTTCAACAGCTGAGTGGATAAAGAGACTGTGGTACATATGTTCAATGGAATACTACTCAGCCATAAGAAAACACGTGTGAGTCAGTTCTAATGAGGTGGATGAACCTAGAGCCTGCTATGCAGAGTGAAGTAAGTCAGAAGGAGAAATATAAATATCATATACTGATGCATATATATGGAGTCTAGAAAGATGCTACTGATGAATTTATTTTCAGGGCAGCAATGGAGAAACAGACATAGAGAACAGACCTATGGACATGGCAGAAGGAGAAGAGGGAGAGGGTGAGATGTATGGAGAGAGTAAAATGGAAATTTACAATACCATATTAAAATGGATAGCCAGTGGGAATTTGCTGTATGACTCGGGGAACTCAAAACAGGGGCTCTGTGATAAAGTAGAAGGGTGGGATGGGGAGGGAGGTTCTGGAGGGAGGGGACATGGATGTACCCATGGCTGATTTTTGTATGACAGAAAACCACAAAAGTCTGTAAAGCAATCATCCTTCAATTAAAAAAAAATAAAGTGGCAGAAAGAAAAACAAAAATCTTCTGCCTACTTTTCAATTAGATTATTTGGTTTTATTTTTGATAATGAGTTGTATGAGCTGTTTGTTTTAGATATTAACCCCTTGTAAGTTGCATCACTTGCAAATATTTTCTTCCATTCCACAGACTGCCTTTTTGCTTTTAAGTTTAATTAGACTTCATCTGTTTATTTTTGCTCTTTGTTTGGCCTTAGGAAAAAAAATTACTGTAGTTTATGTCAAAGAGTGTTCTACCTGTGTTCTTCTAGGACTTTAATGATTTCAGGTCTTAAATTTAGGGGATGAAACTATTTTGAGTTTTATTTTTGTATATGTTGTAAGAGAATGTTCTTTTTTTTTTGGCTATGGCATGCAGTTAGTGGGATCATAATTTTCCAACTAGGGTCAAAGTAATCTGGGCCCTTGGCAGTAAAAACATGGAGTCCTAAACAATACACAGCCAGGGAATTCCCAAGAGAATGTTCTAATTTTTTTTTTTTAACTCGAAGCTGTCCAGTTTTCCCAGCATCACTTATTAAGGAGACTGTCTTTTTTCCAGTGTATATTCTTGCCTCCTTTGTCATGGATTGACTGTAGGTGTGTGGCTTTATTTCACAGCTCTTTATTCTGTTCCATTGATGTCTGTGTTTTTGTGTTGGCACCACACAGCTTTTATGACCATAGCTTTATAGTATAGTCTGAAGTATGAGAGGATTATACCTCCAGCTTTGTTCTTTTTCCTCAGGATTGCTTTGGCAATTCTGGGTCTTTTTTGATTCCATATAAATTTTAGTATTATTTCTTTTAGTCTTCAGGAAAAAAAAGTAATGAGCATTTTGATAGGGATTGCTTTAAATTTGTAGATTGTTTTGGGTAGTATGTCCATTTTAATAATAATAAGATATCATGGGATATCTTTTCATTTCACTGAATCATCTTTAAATTCCTTCATCAAAGTTATATAATTTTCCAAATACAAGTCTTTCATATCCTTGGTTGAGTTTATTCCTAGGTATTTTTTGGGTGTGATTTAAAAAAAATTTTTTAATTGAAGTATGCTTGCTGTACAATGTTATATAAGTTCAGTTCAGTTCAGTCGCTCAGTTGTGTCCGACTCTGTGACCCCGTGAATTGTGGCGCGCCAGGCCTCCCTGTCTATCACCAACTCCCGGAGTTTACTCAAACTCATGTCCATCGAGTCAGTGATGCCATCCAGCCATCTCATCCTCTGTCTTTCCCTTCTCCTCCTGCCCCCAATCCCTCCCAGCATCAGAGTCTTTTCCAGTGAGTCAACTCTTCGCATGAGGTGGCCAAAGTATTGGAGTTTTAGCTTTAGTATCAGTCCGTCCAGTGAACACCCAGGACTGATCTCCTTTAGAATGGACTGGTTGGATCTCCTTGCAGTCCAAGGGACTCTCAAGAGTCTTCTCCAACACCACAGTTCAAAAGCATCAATTCTTCGGCACTCAGCCTTCTTTACAGTCCAACTCTCACATCCATACATGACCACTGGAAAAACCATAGCCTTGACTAGACAGACCTTTGTTGGCAAAGTAATGTCTCTGCTTTTTAATATGCTATCTGGGTTGGTCATAACTTTCCTTCCAAGGAGTAAACGTCTTTTAATTTCATGGCTGCAATCACCATCTGTAGTCATTTTGGAGCCCCCCAAAATAAAGTCTGACACTGTTTCCACTGTTTCCCCATCTATTTGCCATGAAGTGATGGGACCAGATGCCATGATCTTCGTTTTCTGAGTGTTGAGCTTTAAGCCAACTTTTTCACTCTCCTCTTTTCACTTTCATCAAGAGGCTCTTTAGTTCCTCTTCACTTTCTGCCATAAGGGTGGTGTCATCTGCATATCTGAGNTCCCGGAGTTTACTCAAACTCATGTCCATCGAGTCAGTGATGCCATCCAGCCATCTCATCCTCTGTCTTTCCCTTCTCCTCCTGCCCCCAATCCCTCCCAGCATCAGAGTCTTTTCCAGTGAGTCAACTCTTCGCATGAGGTGGCCAAAGTATTGGAGTTTTAGCTTTAGTATCAGTCCGTCCAGTGAACACCCAGGACTGATCTCCTTTAGAATGGACTGGTTGGATCTCCTTGCAGTCCAAGGGACTCTCAAGAGTCTTCTCCAACACCACAGTTCAAAAGCATCAATTCTTCGGCACTCAGCCTTCTTTACAGTCCAACTCTCACATCCATACATGACCACTGGAAAAACCATAGCCTTGACTAGACAGACCTTTGTTGGCAAAGTAATGTCTCTGCTTTTTAATATGCTATCTGGGTTGGTCATAACTTTCCTTCCAAGGAGTAAACGTCTTTTAATTTCATGGCTGCAATCACCATCTGTAGTCATTTTGGAGCCCCCCAAAATAAAGTCTGACACTGTTTCCACTGTTTCCCCATCTATTTGCCATGAAGTGATGGGACCAGATGCCATGATCTTCGTTTTCTGAGTGTTGAGCTTTAGGCCAACTTTTTCACTCTCCTCTTTTCACTTTCATCAAGAGGCTCTTTAGTTCTTCATCACTTTTTGCCATAAGGGTGGTGTCATCTGCATATCTGAGGTTATTGATATTTCTCCCGGCAATTTTGATTCCAGCTCGTGCTGTTTCCAGCCCATTATATAAGTTACAGGTGTACAGTATAGTGATTCATAGTTTTTAAAGGTTCTACTTCATTTGAATTACTATAAAATAATGCCTATATTCCCTGTGTTGTACAGTATATCCTTGTAACTTGTTTCATACTTAAGGGTTTATACATCTTTATTCTCTACACCTATATTTCTCCCTTCCCTCTCCCTACTGGTCACTGCTAGTTTGTTCTCTGTATCTATAAGTGTGCTTCTTTCTTATTCACTCATTTCCTGGATTTTTTAGATTGCACATATAAGAGATATTATACAGTATTTTCTTTCTCCATCACACTTATTTCACTTAGAATAATACTCTCCAAATCCATCTGTGTTACTGCAAATGGCAAGATTTTCTTTTTATGGCTGAGTATTAGCCCATTGTATATATCTATGTATCACGTCTTCTTTATGCATTCATCTGTTGATAGCCACTTAGGTTGCTTCCATATCTTGGCTATGGTAAATAATACTGCTGTGAACGTTGGGATGAATGTACCTTTTCAAATTACTGTTGTTGTTTTTTTTTCAGATATTTATGCAGGAGTAGAATTGCTGGGTTAATGGTAGTAAATGGTTCCTTCTGGTGTGTTTTTCATTTCAGTTATTGCATTCTTCATCTTTGGTTGTTCGTTTTATTTTCTAATTCTTTGTTTAAAACCTCCAGCTTTTCCTCTGTGGATCCATTCTTTGTCTGAGTTCTTTGGTCTTCCTTATGATCATTACCCTGAACCCTTTCTCAGGTAGATTGCCTATATCCATTTAGTTTTTCTTCTGAGGTTTTACCTTGTTCCTTCATCTGGAACATGTTCCTATTTCACCTCATTTTGCCTAGATTGCTGTATCTATTTTAATGGATTTGGCAGGCTGGTTCTGTTTCTTTTCTGGTAGGTTCTGGTCCTTGTCATCAATGGTCGTTCTGTAAATAGTTGTGATTTTGATGTGCCTGTGAGAAGAGGTAAGCTCAGGGTCTTTCTACTCCACCATCTTGGCCAATCCCTGGTCTGGAATGGATGTTTTTTGCGTGGGAGTACCATGTGTTGGCTGGGTGTCCCCAGTGTCTTTGAGGTGAGGGCTGGATCTGAGGTGGACAGCAGCCCGGCCTTTGCTCAGGGAGTGCTGGCCTCTATGATAGAGGGTGTGGCTGTAGCACTCCCAGCAGAGACAGAGGCTGCTCTGTCAAGGGGCAGGGTCTGCTGCCTAGATGCGGCGGTGGAAACCTTGAGGGTCTGACTCAGGCTGACTCTGTTCCCTTTAAGTGTGTGTGGTTTTCCTTCTCCCACACTGGGGCCTTTGCCCTGAAGGAGGGGAGTGCACAAGTAGGTGGGGCTCCTGTGCTTTACAGGGATCCAGCGCTGTGCCTGTGTAGGCGTCTGCAGTTCTACTCAGTTGCAGTCCAAGTTGCATCTTCCACCCACCCCCCCCCCTCTGTTATGGTTGGCCCAGATCTAGTGCACAATTGTAGCACAGAGTGGGCAGGACTGGAGCCTTCACTAGGCTGGGACTGGGAATCTTGGAATTGTGCTTGTGGGAATTGAAGCGCTGCTCAAGCTGTAGGAAGTTGGGCTGCTTCTGTGTGAGTGCCAGCAGTGGCCACCATTGCCCACCAGGCCCCCCGCACTACCTCTGCATCCCTAAATGGATTCTTTTCCTAGAACCTGACTGCCCCAAATCCATTGCCGCCCTGGGATGTTCACTCAGCTCAGATTGAATGTGGCAAGGCGGCAGCTGCTAGGGTAGACCACCCCCTGCCCTGTCTGGGGGTGAGCCAGCACCCAGCCCCTCCTCACCAATGCAGTCTAGGCGTCAGCCTTTCTCCAGCCCATCCCAGCATTTCTCCAAACAACCATGGGGTTTTCCCTTTCTGTGTAGGACCCCAGGACCAGACACCCTGTCTGTGTCTTGACCCACTCACTCCCTGGGATGGTATCCATCACGCCATCTCCCTCTTCGTCTTAGTCCCCTCCCCGGGACACAGGTCCTGACCAAGTGCCTTTCTTCTCATCCTGCCTGAGCATGTGGGAGTCTCTCTTGTATCCTTGGTGGTTTAGGAGCTCTTCTGCCAGATTCCATAACGTTTTCCATGAAAATTGTTCCATGTGTAGATATAGTTTTGATGTGTTTGGGGGGTGGAGGGAGGTGAGCTCCATGTCCTCTTTAGTCTGTCATCTGATCCAGATGTATGCTCCAGAGGAGCTATTGCTCCTCCTGAAGCAATAGCCTAGGTCTTCATATTTCTAAAAAATCATCTAATAGGTTCTCTATGGACCAACATCTTTAATAAATTTTGGTCTGGCCCATACTTGCATCTCCAGTCTCATTTTGCACCAACCACCCTTTCTCTCTGCTTTTAGTCACACTAGTCTGTGGGGTCACACAGAGTCGGACACAACTGAAGTGACTTAGCAGCAGCAGCAGCCTTCTTTAAATCCATCCAGCAGGGTTTCTCCTCTTTGCTGTGGTATCTTTCACACATTCTTCTTTGTATGGAATGTTTCCTCTCTGCATTAGAGGAAGTAATGCTACCTGCTGTGACAAACTAAAAATGTCAGTGAACGCAAAAGTGTATTTCTTGCTTTTACACAACCCATTGTGGATATTCCTGGCTGGTAGGTGGCCTTTCATGTAATTCTTCAGAGACCCAGATCTCTTCTAGGCATAGCTCTGTCATCCCATAGGACCTTAAGAAAACTTTACTGAATTCTATGCAGCTGGTCAGGTGGCTCAGTGGTAAAGAATCCACCTGCTGATGCAGGAGATGTAGGTTCAATCCCTGGGTCAGGAAGATCCCTTGGAGCAGGAAATGGCACCCCACTCCAGTACTCTTGCCTGGAAAATCCCATGGACAGAGGAGCCTGGCAGGCTACAGTCCATGGGGTCACAAACAGTCAGACACGACTTAGCGATTGAGCATGCATGCACACAACTGATGGGAAGATAGTTGAGGGAGGAGAGGATCCTGCGGGAGGTTTTGAATGGGCTGCGCCTGGAAATGGCATTGCCCGTTTATCACTTCCACGCAGGTGGCATTGGCTAGAACTGAGTCATAGGCCCACATCTAGCTGCCTGGGAGGCAAGAAGAAGCAGTCTAGCTGTATGCCCGGAAACTAGAGGGACAGTTTTAATTAATACAGAGGTTTCTTTGACACGCACTGCATCCCCCACCGCATTCACTCATTGCCTCCTGCCATCCTTCAGATCTCAGGGATGCCCTCTCTCAGCTCTGTGACTAGGTCAGACCACCCTGGTGCTTCATGTGCCTCTCTTCTGCGGCACTAGTCACTGTTGTAAGTGTATGCTTCTCTGTGTTACCCTTCTTCAGTGCTTATTCCGCACCAGGCACTGTTCCTCCAGGATAGGAACTGTATCTCTCTCACTCAGTCCCAGCCCAGAGCTGGGTACCTAAAGTCATTCAGTAAATATTTGTTGACTGAAGGAAGCAAAATGAAAGACAATGAATAGGAATTGTCCCAGGGGCATCTGGCACTACCCAGTGAGGCTCCAGAGGAAGTCAGACTGAGCTACCACCCACTCCTGGCCCTTGGTGCTCTCTGTGGGCCCCAAATCTGACTAAATACCTTCCAGTGTGTCGAGGCATCTGAGAGGCCAATGCCCCGCTCCCAACCGCTCTGACTCTATTTCACTGCTAACAGACACCCAGCCCAAGGTTGTCCCCAGATATTCTCACTGTTCTTCTCAACAAGGAGTGTTTTTTGCCCTTCAGAGGCTGGCCTCATGGGGTAGAGTGGCCTCCAGGCCCCGGACAGCCCTGGGTCTCCCTTACCTCACTGGCTGAGCTAATCATTTTGATGCACATGTCTCCCTGACCCCCTGTCCCCTAGCCCTCCCTTGATCAGTGCCTAGACAGGCTACAGTGAAAGAGACTGTCACTGCTGTTGACAGACTGACGCGTGTGTAGAGGTCACACTGAGCAAGGGGAAGTATCAGACAAATTGTATGCTAGAGTCAAAGCCAGTGCCTTGCCAGATTTCCAGGCTTCTTGTGAGACAAGTACTACATATATCTGTTCTTATTTTTGTCACCAGCATCCTCAATACTTGGTATAAGCTACAGATCCAGTATGGAGAAGGGGAAAAATTCTTAGGTTTCAATGTGAAACAGTGATGGTGAGATCTGGGCCAGGAGGGGCACGGGTATTCTGGGTGCAAACAGGTGAAATTGCAGAGACAAGACAGTCCCAGCAGTAAGTCCTGTCCCCAGCAGCCTCACTCCCCAAGCCCCACTCCCACCCCAGACCTTGCAGGCATGCAAGCCCTGCATTGTAGGGCCTGCAAGCAGCTGGGGAGAGGTGCGGGGTGGTGTCCATTTGATGCTCTCCTGCATTCCTTACAGATTGCAAAGGAAGATGCCATCCTACCGGTAGCTCTCTTCCCATCTCTCTGTGAGCTCATCTTTCACAACAACCCTCTGGTGACCCATACACGAGGTATGGTACCCGCAAACCTGCCCCCTGAGCCCAGTTCCCAAGAGGCAATGTGGAGAACCTCACCCCTACCTCAGTGCCAAGCCCTGCTCTGCTCTGTGTCACGGGTGGGCAAGCTTCATAGTGCACTGGGGGCTGTAGAAAACAGCAGACACTGCTGAGCACATGCTCTGCACTGACTCACCCCAACAGCAACCCTGTGAAGCAGGCATTATTGTCCTTATGCACAGAAGATGAAACTGAGGATCAGAGAGAATCAGTCTACCCAAAGTCACACAGCAAAAAAAAAAAACAGGCAGCACTGGGAATGCAATACAGAATTATCTAGATCCTGCGTGAGCTCCATAATGACGCTCTGCTCTGTGGGATAAGTCTGCTGTGACCCCACTCCCCACTTCCCAGCTGGGGAGGGGCGTGAAGCCGAACTGCAGAGCCCTCCCTCTCCCAGAACACACTGAATGCAGTAGTGGAACCCACTGTCCAAGATGCAGCAGCTGGAGGCATCTTAGAATCCTGGGTCTCTGGAGTGACACTAGGGTATTCTGATCGCTGCTCTACACTGTCTTCATTGCCTCGGGCAAACTCCTTAACCTCTCTGTGCCTCAGAGAGGCACATCTGTCAAATAGGCATAATACAGGTTTCTACCTCCTAGGGCTGGTGTGAGAATTAAGTAAGGTTATACATGTACATGAACAGTGCCTGGCACATAGAAGCCCCCAGTAAATGTTAGCTAACAAAATAATCTTATTTTCCCATCATGACTCCAGGGGTCCCACCACTGCTAAAAAGCTTCCTCCAGGAGCGGCTGGGAATCCACCTAATTCGAAGGAAGATAGTAAAGGCTAAGCATCATATATTCATGCCTCGGAAGGACTCTCGGAAGGTAAGGCTTCAAAGGCAGGACCCCCAAGCCCAGAGGGAGTGGAAACTATTCTAATGCTGCAGATCAGCCTGGCAGCAAAGCCACTCCTACTCACAGTGCCTGGGATCCTTGTTAGGTTTGTAGTAGCAGTTTTGTCTTCTCCTTCCCTCACTGTAGGACATACAGATATACCCAGGAGAGGTAAGACAGTCAGAGACCCAAAAATCAGAGTAGGGAGGAGTATGGCCGGGCATTGAGTGTGATCCCCTGATTTTCCAGAGGAACTGAGGTCCAAAAAAGACACTGTGGAGAAGTGGGGGGAAATTGGTCAGAAGACCCACATGTCGGTCTGGTACCATCATTTCTCACAGCTGCCTAAACTTGGGCAAAATTTCCACTCTCTGAGTATCAGCTTCTCAGCTCCAAAACCTCTGAGTTGCTGAGAGGACTGGATGAAATTGATATATTATTAACTCCCCAAACCCCCTACCAGTGCAAGTTACAGTCACCCCTGGTATCATGAATGGCTGTGCCAGCCCTAGAATACACATCTCCTGCCTGACTCTTGGGAAGCATTTCCTGGTGTGAAGCGTGGTCTGCCCCCTCGGTACCTCCCCTCAGCTAGTAGTCCAGACTTAACTTCTGGGATGCCATAAAGTAAGATCCCTCTTTCATCCAAAAGATTTCAGAAATTTCTGTGAAATGCTTTTCCCTCCTGAACTTTGTCTTCCTACAGCCAAAAGCTGGACCAGGCATTGCTGACCCCAGAAGTTAAATAAAGATATTCCCTAGGCCCCTCCCTCTGGAGTCTGCCTGTGTACAGCCAAGCTCTTGCCTTGAGCCCTCAGGGGACCAGAGCAGCATTTAAAACCAGCAATGGAAATCCAGAGGGTTTCCATAGTCTTTGCCCTGTCTGCTGCCTCCTCTAAGGATCCTACTACCTCCCTTCCCATCAGGCAGCTGGGGAGGGCGGAATCAAGGTGAGCCAGATGCTTAGTACGTAATCCTCTCTCCCGTGTACAGAGCGCCCATGCTGAGAACTTGCACATGTGCTCCCCCATAATCCTCACCACAGACAAGGAAGCAGGCTCAGAGAGGTGAAAGGGAATGTTGGGGTCCAGGGGCACCACCATCGTTCCAACTAATGGAGGATAAACACACATACCAGTGGCCAAATGAGAAACGAACCAATGCTCTGTAAATGCTGTCTGACCTCCAGCACGGGCTACGCAGAGAGTGTGGTGTGGGCTTCAGACAGGTTGGAGATGCCTGCATGTCCCCAGTGTGCTCCCAGAGATGGGTTGGATGTGCAGCCTTTTACTCAGTTATATAGACCAAGGTTGCTGGCACTCCTTCCTACGAGACTTGGACAGAGTAGAGAGCGAATGGGGAACCTGCCAGAGCAGGCCTGGACCCACCCAACGGGGAACCAGAAAGCGGTGTGAGGCTTCTGTGTGAGAACACAGATAGAAGATAACATGGCCTGCCCTGGATGCTCAGCAGTCCAGCATACAGGACCCAGTGACTCTCAACCTCTGGCCAGTCAGATTATCCAGTCTTTGCCCAGGAAAGTGGTGGTGGGATAAAGGAAGAGCATCCCCAGCACTCCTCCAGCACAAACCTGTGAGAGGAAGGAGTCAGTGTGGCCCCTTCCCCACCAGCTGGCAAATAATGGCAGTTGTTTTGGCCACTGTGAGGCATGGGTTCTGAAAAAAGACTGGGTCCCTCAGGCCTCAAATCTAAACACTGAGATTTTATGTATTTCAAAAAGGAAATACTTTCTTAAAAAAGACCTTATTTTATAAAATAGTCATCCTTCCCACTCCCTAACTCACCAGGCACATTTGAGCACACCATTGAGATCTCACTTGGGAAAACTGCAAGATAGGCAGGCAGGGACTGTTTTCCCCTTGTGTGAGCTCAAAAGGTAGACTGCTTGAGACCTTTCCACTGCATTGCATGGCCTGTCAAAGTACAGATGTAAGTAGACAAAAGACTTCTGACAAAGAATAAGCAATCCACCAGGTAACTAGGGAGGGGAAGCAGAACTAAGCCCAGCTGAGGGAGGCTGGGCACATGCCTCTCTCCTGGCAGACAAGCAGAGGCATGGAGGGGAGATGACAGGCTTTTGCTAATTAAAAAAGCTGAGCAGTTCAGTGGGAAAGAAATTATTTCCTTGGGTCTAAACCCTGAGAGAGATTTGCCTTATAGATCTTTGTATAAGGTTCAGGGACTGGCACCCTGATAGGGGCCTGTTGCTGCCACCTTCCAGAAAATGTGGGGCCATCTCCCCCACGCCCTCCTAGGAGTGGGCACTGCAGAATGCTTTGATCAGAGGAATGAAGCTACTGAAGGGCAGAGTGATAGAGTCCGGGATCCAGAATGAGGCCCGGAGCCTCTGCCACTGAATAACTCTGTGACCTTAAACAAGTAATTTAACCTCTCTGAGCCCCTGTTTTCTTATTTATAAAATAAGGACATTTATTCACTGGGTAGTTTGAGGTGTAAATAAAACATAACATGTCATGTACCAGGCACATCGTAGATGCCCACTAAGTGTGATTTTTGTCCCTTCCCTCCCCGTGAGACCTACCCCAGTGCTTTGGCCACTATACTGTTTGGCCTTAGGCTGCTTATGTCCAGGAGGAGAGATTCTGACTAGGAAGCAGACCAATTCAGCCCTTCTCCTGTGACAGGTGAAAACTCAAGTTCCCAAGGTGCCAAAGCAGCCTATGATTCTCCCTCACCCATCCATGATGATCAAGTCTTCCTCAAAAGAGATGTTGGAGTCAGCATCAGAGCTGACTAAGGAGCCGCCTGCCACCAAAGCCATTTCTGTGGAGCGAGAGATGCCCATCGAGGGCCTGGGGGGCCCTCCCATGCCCCACCGGACCTTCGTGCCACTGCCGCCCATTTGCTCCAACTCCACTGTGCATAGTGAGGAGACATCCCACCAGAGCGATGCTGCTGGCCGCCTCAGCCCAGACCACCTGTCAGATGAGGACACCAAGAGCACAGAATCCGTCTTCTTGACTCAGGTGCCTGGACCCCACCTGCTCCCGCCCACTTGTTCCCAGCTCCCATGGGTTCCTGTCCACCCTTAGATGGCTGAACTGCGATAAGGCAACTAGAATTAAGCACAGGGCAGATCTGGAAACCAGAAAGCGGCACCCTTGGCAGGGCCTGCAAGCCCATTCTGGGAGTTTGCAGCCCCCCACTGATCCAAGGTTACTGGTAGGGACACCCATGGGGACAAATCACGGTCCTCCTTTCTCATCACTTGCAGACCATTCCCCAACCCCAGCCTGGGAATGGCTCTCCTGGTTCTTCAAGACTTAGCTCAGGCTACGGTAGCAATCCCTCCAGGACGCTTCCTGGCCTCCTCGGCTGTTTTAGAGCTTGCTGTGGGCTCACCCAGCACCCTTGTGCTCCCCTCTGTTACAGCATTTACGTCAGTGTATGGTCAGTGTCTGTTTTCATGTCTGCCACCTCTCACCCCAGGCTGGCTTCTTGCCCTTAACAGGATCCAGCATGGGGACCCACACAGAGCTCAGAGGTGTTAATGGAATGCATTTTCTTTTCCTTCTTGGGCATAGGTCAGTGGGTTATCTTCCTCCATCTTCCGGAGAGATGATTCAGAGACAAAGGAGAAAGAACAAAGACCACCATCCACAGCACCCGGAGAGGCAAAGAGGACTCAGAAGAAGCCCCCATCTTCCTCTTTCCCCAGGAAGTACCATGGCTATGAAGAGCTGCTGACAGCCAAGCCTGACCCTACCTTCGTTGAGCCAAAAGGTATGTGAGGAGAATGTGTCTAGGGAGGGAGCCCTCTCCATGACCAAGAGCAAGTCAGGGCAAAGCCAAGGCTGGTGCCAACAGTCTTTTCCAGGCCAGGGCGCTATTTTCCATCTGAATGTCTGTCAGAGGGCCCCTGGGAGTGTCCTGGTCTAGAGCCCTACTTGTCAGGACCCCTGGCCTGGACTTTCATTGGCTTTGAGGGAATCACAGCTGTTCAGAGAGTCCAGCCATTCTGGACCTAACTGCTTTGGTTGGAACTCTCCAGGAAGGGTTTAATGAATAAACACCCAGACTAGTCAGATTCCCCAGGTCCTGCCCCAGCCCAGTTAATCCCTAAAATGAACATCCAGAATCCTCCCTGTTTGGTTTGAGACAAGGGAGGCAGCACCTTCTCCCACCCCTTATTTTGGACTGATGGCTTTTGTATCGGTGCTCAGCGGTGCTCCTGTGGGTGTCAGTCTCCGCAGTGTAACCCTCCAAGGTTAATGGGTTACCTTTCCCAACTCGTGCTGTTTTTCCATTAGGACCTGTTCAGTGATACACGTATTCACTGAATGATGGCACCTCTGGCACCACAACAGGTCAGGCCAGGATATGGGAACAGTGTCTTCTTGGCTAGAAAGGGTCTTCTTGGCGCCCCCCATCCTTTTACCCAGGGCTGCTATGAAATGGGGAATGAAGAAGTCAGGGGAGGCATCCAGGAAAAGGGGAATGTGCCTTGACTCGACCTTGTCCTTTTGACCTAGGAATCCAGAAGAATGCACAGGCCTTGCAGCATATGTTGAAACACCCGCTCGTGTACCGCTCCAGCAAGCCCAGGCTGGATACTCTGCAGAAACACTATGTTCCCAAGGAGAAGCGGGTAAACCTCCACCTCACTGTGCATGTGAACTGCCCCTGCAGAACCTAAGGGACAGAAATGGCTGTCACTTGGAACCTCCAAGAGCCACACTTTCCCCTAGTGCCCCCAGTTCTCCCCTGCCTGTTGTTGTGACTGTATGAGGAGCCGAGGCCATGGAAGTATGTGCCTGTGCTAACACTCTGTTCTTTCACCTCCTGTCAGACCCGGAGGATCCCTGTTCCACCCCGACGGAAGACTCGAGCCCAGCTGCTGGATGACATCCTCATTCGCATGCGGGGCACCCAGAACATTACAGAGGCGCCACTAGGTACGGCTCAGGGCCCCCGTCCTCATCAGCCAGGCTCTGAGGTCTAGATGTCTACTGCCCTGGTGGGATAAGGCAGACGGCTTGTGTCGGAGCAGGAAGAGCCCTTTAGAGCACCTGCCCGACCTTCCTGTGTGCAGATGGAGGAACTGAGCTGAGTGAAGCAGAGAGCTGCCTGAAGGCACACAGCATGTTACCAGCGACTTGAGACAGCCTCAGAAGGCGCTCCCTCTGGCCTTCCAGTGCCCACGCTGGAGAGGCCGCTTTCAGGCCCTCAGTGTCCTCTTCCCACTCCATCCCACTTACGGGGGAGCTCTGGGCCCAGTCCCTGCCGCTCTAGGGTAGGTGGGGCCCCAGGTGACCTGGGTGTCCCTCCTGGCTTTTCTCCCTACAGGAGCCGTCCTGCGCCAGCGGACAGAGCAGCGGCTGGTGAACCAGAAGCAGTTCCTCGAGGCCAAAAAGCTGCTGAAGGAGTTCCGTGCGCGCTACCGGCGGCTGGTGCGCTGCTCGTTGCGGTCAGTGTTTGGGACCACAGCACCGCCCCAGACCCGCCCGGCACTGAGCGGGAGCCAGCCTAAGTTGGGCCGCTTCCTCGAATTCATGGATGAATTCTACCAGGAGCCCACAGCCAGTGACTTGAAAGGCTAGGGCTGTGCACGGGGCCATGGGTGCCAACTAGCCTGTGCCCTGCACCCTTCACAAGGGTGCCACACCCTTGACCGCTCCTTGGGACAGGTTCGGGTCTCCAAGCTCTGCTCAGCCTTGCTTGCTGGCCACAGAGAGTGGGGAGCCAGCCGGTCAGGACCTCCCCTTCCTGGGCCAGGCAGGAATCAGCACCTTGTCCAACAGCAATAAAGAGTGAGTGCATAGAGCAAGGTAGCCCTCATTCCTTTCTGGAGCCTGGGCCAGGTCGTTCCATTGTGGGAAAGAAACCCCAGCTGATACACAGCCTTAAGAGTCCCATGGGAAACCTGCCTGAGTCACACAGGTGCAAACAGTGTAATCCCACAGAGCTGGGGTAAGACAAAAAATGGTTAATGAAACAGAAAAGCAGCACAGAATCTTAAGGCTCGGAGAGGTTAACTTCCCCACAGCCAGGTGTGTGTGGGAGGCGGGGGACAGGTCCAATAGTGTGTGTCTTGTGTTGGGAGCAGGGCTCAGGTGCAAAACTGAGGCCTCTAGGACCTTGAAATCCTTGCGGCTCTCTCTGTTGGGTAGCCTTTTCCACTGTGACAGCAGATGGAAGGAAGAGGATTGGGCATTTCCTTGTTAGATGGATATCACCACAAAGTTGGGACAAGTTGAGGGAAGGGGAGTTTCCCAAGGTCTTCTAATCCAGGATGTAAATCAAAGTCCCATGTGCAAGTACAGTGGGACATGACTCTAAAACTGGATTGTGGACTGTGGACTGTGCAGGGTCAGCCTGGACGCAGGGTACGCAAGCTAGTTCTGGTCAAGGCAGCCTACGGGGTTGCTCCATTCTTGTGCGTGCACAGTCCTCCGCACCTGCTGCAGAGGAGAAGGCCACTGGGGCTGAATTCTGGAGAGTGCACTTCGGGACGGACACTGGGTGTGACCTACCTAGTCACCTGGCCGATGACTGCTCCTTAGACTGCTCTCCTAGAGGTGCCTACAAGTCAGACCTGGGGCAGGCCTATGGTTCCCGGGGTCCAGGAAGCAGTGGCATAGAAATGAAGGATCCACAGCAAGGCACAAAGTCTCACAACCTAAGGTGTAATTAAGGCGATTACAGAAGTAGTCTGGTCGCCACAGGTCTGTGGTGCAGTGTCTGCTGTATCTTGAGTGTGAGACTATTAGGACACAAGTGTTCGCATGTCATCATACTCAACCACAGCCACAAACGGGGCCAGACACATATTTACACCAAGCTGTGTCATACCAGACATACACATTCAAGTTCAGTCTCACACACGGTCACACACATTCTCATAGGCATACCAAGTTCAAAGTTCCGTCTCACTCACACAGGCACCCGGACCGATTCAGGTAATGCCTACAGTGCTACCCTCCACAGCACTCCTGTGCTGGGGCCTGTTGCTGAATTGCCACGTTGGGTCACCTAGGCCCCAAACCACCCTTCTGCTAACCTTAGGAAAGAGAATCCACCCCAACATTCACGTAAATCTCACTAGGTTCGAATTCAGGAGATCTGGGATGCTCCTTTCAGCCAGAAACACCTATCAAACCATAAGCTCATAGGCCTGAAAGGCTCCTGAGAACATGCTCGCCCAGCTTCAAGGCAGGAAGTCCCTTGCCGCCTCCCCAGCAGATCACTCAGTTTGTGCTTGCACATCTAGTGACAGGGAGTTCATTCCCTCCGAAGGCTGTCCCTTCCTTTGTTGGGAAAACTATTGGATGGCTCAATTCATCGGGCTAAGCATCTGCTCAAGCCCCTCAGTGATTCTAACTCTGCTTTTTGGCCCAGAGCATATCTGCTCTCTGCCTAGTCAGGCCAGTCCTTTACCTATATGAGACTATCCTGAAGAGGCTATACTTATCTAGATCAGATGCTCTTACCTTTCTGTTATTCCACATGGACACCATCTGAATAAACTGGTTTTCCTATCATTTTGAATGCTGAAGCAAGACATTCCAATACGGGGCATCTTCTAGAGCAAAAATGGCACCAGAACTCTATATACAGTCTACACTTAGCTCAGATTTGCCTGAGATTGCTCTCCAGAGATAAGACTTTGACTAGAAACAGAACATTCATGAGTTTGCTTTACTGTATTCTCAACTTTGGCCTCTCTTCGGCCTGGCAAACCTGCATTGAGGAATGTACTTTAGTACTGTTCAAATAACACATCATCCCATTTGGCCCTGTGTGGGCAGAAGCATTCCTGATAGGCATGCCCTGTTCTGAGTGCTCTTTGTCAAAACACTCTGAAGAGCTGGAGAGGAGGCATCTGGCAGTGGCGCTGGCAAGGATCTCAGCCCCTTCTGTACTCTACTGCAGACAGCAGGTTGAATAAAACCAAAATCCAAACTATTTTCTTTCTGGATGGAAGCGGGGGATAAGGCCTTAAGGATAACTGTATGAAGAATTAAGAGTAAATAAGTAGTACATCAGTCACACACAGAGAAGAAAATCCATTAGTTGGCACTTGAGACAATCATATTTCCCTTAAATAATTATCCATTCTCACTGGAACTTTTATGGTTCTGTTGGAGGTTAAGGGTTGACCCACTGAGCAAAAGCCCCTACCCCTGGTGGCACAGCGTGGGGAGAAGGCAGGGCCAATAAGGGAGAATCTGCCACCATCTGGAGCCAGGGCCCAAAAGCTGCTCTTGAGCTCTCACGGCTTGATTTTTGAGGAGTACACTTCCTGTTTTTACCCTGTATTAAATGAGAGGAAAGGAAGAACAAGCCTGGCCTTGCCTTGGCTTTGTCCAACTAGTTGTTACTACCCCAGAAAAGGTAGGAACGGAGGCACCCCAGTTTGAGGTTGCCTCCTACAACTACTGAGACAAGGCATTAATAGGAAGCATTTACTCACAAAGTGTGTAAATATTTTTCTTAGGAAAAAAATACTGATAATACATAGAACAATGTGTACATTCAGTCTTGGCACGTTTCCTTCAACCAATATAACCAGTTTCTAAACTGAAGACTTCTATATGTGTATCTTAACTGTGATGACATGTGTCAAGATGCATTTCTGGCTCATCTTTGGAGGAAAGCCTATTCAAGCAGCCTCTTTTCCTAGCATCCCACCCCTCAGAAAATAAAAAGCAGGCCTGCTTCCTCATTGACACAAGAATAAGTCATTCTCATTGAGTCACAACATAAGTAGCTATATTTACTTCTAAAAGCCAAGCCAAACGACCAATCTGTGGGTTAAAAAATGGCTGGCCGAGAAAAATTAAGTCCCTATGGAGTTTTTGATTTTCAAAGAAAAATGAAGAGCTGACTGTGTTCGAATCCCTGGTAGTTAAAAATGACAGGCTGTTCAGTCAAAATATATCACTTCCCAAGATTTCATGTTCACATTACTCTCACTATGGGGTGGGGCGGTGGTGGTGGTGGGGGCGGTTCCCTACCTGGGTGTGTATTCAAGGGACCTGGGTACATTTTAATTCTATGTGAAAAAAGGCAGGAAGAAAAACCTGTTAAAATAATCATTTGGATATCTCCGTCATGAGCAAATTGTGTGTGTGTGCAGCTTAGAGGACTTAGAGGACTAGTCATTCAGACCCTAGATAACTATAGTACAAAATATGACACAAGGCACTGAACCCCAATTCCTTGTTTCTTAAAAAGGAGGGCATCAGGTGGAATAGTGTGACTTGGGTAATTCCCATGCCCATTCCAGCTATATAACATTTTGTGATTATGATCCAGCCTTCATTTTTCTTCCCCTCCTCACCAGCTGGCCTTCCATCTCAATGGAAAGCCATGCAAGAAAAAGGAAAAGAATCCCAAGTTGCTGCCAGCTTTGTTGAGAGGTCTGGTACATGGAGAGGTTGGTAGGTTGCCAAGTTGAGATTTGAACTGCCTCTGACCATGTCAGCGATCCACAGTCTTCCTCATTTCTTGGGGCTTTATGCTAAAAGCAGCTCCTGGAGAACTATAATTGTCCTATAATCATGGGAGGAGAAAGATCATTCTCCTCTGGTAAAAGTACTTCAGAAACAGAAAGCAATATTGCAGTCAAGTTCACAGAACTGATGAGGGTATCTAACATGTCCAAGGGTGCTGGACGGTACCTTGAATGGGCCATCCAAGATCATCACTATGGCCCTTTATGAAACCATTAACAAACTCTCCAGCCACACATACATTCAGATACATTCCAGGAGACACTGAGTTCAAGAGCAGGGACTGTCCTTTCCTTCTTTATATCCATGACCCAGCACGGGGCTGGCAAAAGTTCGAAACTCAGGAAATACCTGTCAAATGGAACAAAAAGGATGAGCAGCACAGCCTTCGGTCATCAGCTTCACCAGGCAAGCCAGTGGCAGCTTTCCATCTTAGTCAGTTTGTAATCACATAGCAATTAATTAAGCAGCTTTAATCTCTTAAGGGCATTTTTAAGAGAAAATGAACAACAACAACAACAAAACACAGAAGGCATTCATCACTAGTGCTTCCTCCAGGCAAAAATTTAAAGATTCCATTTAAAAAAATAAATGAAGCCACTTACAAATGGTTTTCTTAGGAAGCTTCAGCCAAAAAAGAATCAACCTTCTAAAAAGAGGCAATTATAGGAAAGGGGCCCGGGGCTGGATACATAATCCCCAAACTTGACATCAACCCAACAGGCCCAGATAACTTCTTCCAGCGGATACAATCAATGGATCATGAACATGTTCCCAAAGTATCTTTCCCACTTGTTAAAAAAAGGGCTTCAAGCCCCGTTCTCAGGAACCATGTTTCTTGGATTTCCCATTAGGATGACCTCCATCCTCCAACCTCTCATAACTTCCCCTTTAATAAGAAAAACCACAATGCATATACACAAGGAACAGAGTCAACAGAACACGGGAAATTTCTACGGTGAAGCAGATTCCAATGATCCGTGAGAAACATTTGTTTTGGGAGATAGCATATCTTTCATTCTAGCTCACAAACCCTCCCCATCATTCTGTTTTCCTTCCGTGTCTTTTTCTCTAAAGAATTCATGTCAACAACTCCATTTATGACCAACTTCACAATTAAGCAACAGGGGAGGGGAATTCTTTCAGAAAGAACTGTTCAGGTTTTAGTAGTTAAGTATGGGAAGCATGTTAAAATACAGATATCTTAGTGGTTTTACCCTCCTCCAAAGCCAGGAAGATGAAAGATTAAGCCTCCTCCTTCCTTACCCTAAACTACTTTGCCTATGTTTGAAGGACTGCTGCTCAGTTGGAAGTCTGGAAACAACTGTTAGTACCATTCAAGGCTCCACAGTAGGGGGTCACTAAATTGGATTGAGCTTTTGGAATGCTGAAACCTGTTGCTACTACTAAGCAATTTCTTAAAATGAAAGTATTACTTTGGGGAAATATTTTAAAAATATATCTTTTCTATTAAAAATATTCATCTTTTTTTCCAAAAACTAAAATTAGCTCCAACTGAAAAGTTTTTCAAATTATTGGAGATACAGAAAAAGGTGACAAGTGGAAAAATAAGTGTCTTTGCTGCTACCAATGAGACTAGCCTTCCAATAACATTTACTAAGATCGAAAAGGAACTCCGTGAAATGGCAGTAACTGACATCTCTGAGGGTATTTAGTAAGTCACCCTCCCTGTCCTCTACAGACTACTGCCAGCTTTTCTATCCTGGGCACCCATATGCCCTCCAGCAGCTTTGGGAGGGCCCATGTTACTGGGAGGACCTAAAACTGAAGTGGTATGAAGATGAAGTAAGGAGATTGGTGTGTATCTTCTAACCACACATCTGCACGTGTGCACGCAGACACACAGAACACACATATTCAGGTGAGCGACATTCCCCACCAAAGCAGCCACTGAGGAAGTCCCACGTATCTCTGATTACCCAGATACGTCAGACAGCTCTGGAACTCCTCTGGGAATTGCGTATGAGTCGCCCAAGAAAACGGCTCTGACTGCTTTACAGCTGCACCTCGTTTCTGACTCCAAACCCTCTTGATAACCTACCTTCTGTTCCAAAGGTTTTCAATAGCTTCTGTCTGACTAATTTCAAATTAAAATTCTCTTTCCTATAACTCAAAGATTAAAGAAGTAGGGAGGCAAATCTTCTAAGAATCAAAAGTAGGTGATACAGTAAATCCTTTGTGATCTGGCTAAGTGAGTCACTGTTCTGGACCTTAGCTTCTGCCTTAGTAAGAGGAAGAAGCTGGAATAGACAACCATTAACGTCCTTTCCAGTTTGAGTATTAGATGTCTAGATGTCTCCAGACTTTGAGGACAGTTCCAGAAATGTTTTCACCAAAGACAACATCATTGGAAAAACTGTGCAGCATCCAGCTGAGGCCACCTGAGGGGACAACGTACACTGGGATATGTAAGATCTGAAAGGCTTGTTAAAATGCCAGTCACATGACTTTATAGTAACAGCTCATACATGCACAGGGAATGCCAGCCCACCAGATTCCCTAAAATTCTATCTTAATCCCTACTCTCAATAAGCCCAGATGGGCAGAAGCACCAAGCACCACCAGAGATGCAAAAGACACACGGTGTCACCTGCTAAGGAAAATAAACCCCAATGGCCCATGGGACTGAGCTGACCAGCTGCATCCAGCTAGACACCGTGTTTCCACAGTAGGGAGTCTCAGTACTGTTCTTGCCTGACTTCTGGGCAAACTTTTTGGATTTTAGAACAACACGGCAGATAATTCTTGTCCAAAAGGAGAGTAATAATGAGGTCCAATCATAGTTTATCTAACAGAGTAGAACCCCAGGAAAACAGAAGGCTGTAAACTGGAGGGATATGGATAACTATACAGTATATGTTTGCACTTCCGGTCAGTCTCAATTATCTGCATGTGGATTTTGCACAATCAATATTCAAAGCCCAGCCAGCTTTCTGTAGGCTCCCCTGGTATGTCCTTGGATTGCTGTCCATTATGGCAACCTCTTAAGTGTGGAAAAAAATCCATGGGATTTGTTGTCGAGAGACCCAGCAATCAGTCTGGGCTATGTATGCCCTTAGTAGTTGAGAGAACCTGAATATCTGCAATGCAGTTTCATCATCAAAAACTGGGGCTAATACCACTTACATGTGAGGTCTCCTGAAAAGACCAAATTAAACAATGACTATGAATGTGGTCTGTCAACTATATAGTATTAATCAAGTGTTATTTTTTAAAGAAGGAATGTAAATTAACTTTTGTAGAAGCATAAAAACTGATTTCATTAGGTATATTTACTTGAAGCAAAGGTAAGAAGGGGGAACACAATCTTTTTGGATTTGCCAAAGAACTACACTGTTGCACTTCTTTGGGGAAAAAAAAAAAGATGGAACTAATTTTTATCTGCAAGGCTGATTTGAATCACCACCTACTGAAAGAAGTCCGGAGGTCTATCAATGTAAGAAGGCATCCCCTTTCTCTTCTACCATCTAACCCTGGCCACTCTGCTCCTGAATCTGATGCCAAGCAACTGCTGCCAGATTTGGCCCAGATACCCTAAGGCATGGGCCACCTTAGGGAGTGAGGAGTGCTTCTGGCCTGGGTCACAGGGAGGCAGAGACGGAGTTCCCTTGGATATAGTCTACAAAGGCCTCAAAACCTCTCAGAATCATATTTGACAGTGTTTTGCCATTAAAAGAAACCCAAAGTGAGAACACTCATTTCTTCAGGGTAAATGATCAAGCTCAAAGACCTCTGAGAAAACAGGTAACACTGTTCATCAGGTGCTACTTCGCCCCCGCCATGCTGCTGGACCGCAGAAGATACTGATCCACGCTTCCTTTTCGCCGACTCACAGTCCGCCTTTCGTTGTCAAACATGCGCTGCAACTGCAGAGCCAGCTGCCGGTCCTCTTCCTCTTGCTGCAATTTCTGCTCCATCTCTCGCAGCACTGGGTCTGTGGGGGCCAGACCCACCTCACCACTGCTTTGTCGCAGTTTCTTAAGGGAGCCGTTTTGTTCCAAGTGCTTGGTCTTACAGCGTCTTTTCCTGCCCCGACGCAAGGAAGGAAGTGGCTCATCACCTAGGTTGTCTACCAGAACACCATTAGGCAGATCAAAATGATTCACTGTCTTCAGCTGTTTCTTTGTTTTGAGGACCCCACCCAAAACACTGTTTTTAGGTAGCACTGAGTTAACCGCAGAGATTTTCATAGTTGCTGTTATACAGGTTTTATCTAACTTGGCATCTGGGGGTGACCCTGATCTTTCCAACTGCTCTCTCTCCAAAGAAGTCCCACTGGCCCCCACTGGGAGTTCTGAAGAGCAGCAGGTTTCCAATGGGATCTCAGTGTTCTTTTTATGGTCATTGCCCTGTTCTGCTTTTGTCTGGCTAACAGAGGAAAAATAATCAAGGTCAGGGGCGGTAGGTCCTGTACTCTCAGAGAGAACTTGCCCACTGGGCAGTCTTGTATTTAAAGCCGGAAGAGGCTTCTCCTTGGTAGACTGAGTAACTTCAGAGACCAGTAAGTCGTCCCCTGCTTCTGGAGCCAGGGAGGTGAGGGTGGCTTTTGAAAGGGTCTTTTTGATCTGCCGCTCCTGAAAGATCTGCTCCCACTTTTTGAGGATCCGTGGACTAGCCTCATAAGAAGTCTGCTTCTGCAGGCTTCTGTTTAGGTTGCGGGGTGTTGATTTGATGATGAGGGGACTCAGCACACGGCCATCAGGGAGCCTCTTGGGAGGAGTACACGGTGAGCAGACAATGGGCTTGAAATGGTTTAGCTCTTCTGAGATGCTGTCGTTGCTCTCAGGGCTGATAGAGCGCTCTGGCTTATGTAAGGAAGCCAAAGCTGACAGGGAGCTGAAGGGCAGGCGCTTCTCAACGGTCAGGTCGGGAGCCGAGAGGCAGCGGTGGTTCCGGGTGGATAGCAGGACGCCGATGATGGGGTTGGAGGTGGGGGTCATGGCTGTCGCCTGGAAGAGATGAAAAGACTATGTATACATACATATATAACCTTTTTCTTCATCATTCCCTCTTGATGGTAGAGGGGTAGAGAAGGGTAAGAAAAGAGATAAAGGGTGATACAAGTCTAAGAAATGTAGAAAATCCCTCATTTAGAGTGCACCCACCATTTAAAGGAATTCCTACACATGAAACAAATAACGAGGTTGAAAACCTTTATGAAAAAAATCTCACCTAGAATTTTGAAGAAGGTTTTTCTAGGAGCCCTCATTCTACTTATCTTGCTACTAATTCAAACTCTCTTCCTTCACATCTGCTTTGTAAAATTCTCCAACATAATGAGTTTGCCTAGGATCCACTGTGCCTCTTCTCATCTGAAATCGTTCTCTTGTGGCTGCGTGCCAGGAGGTTATGGGACTCGTTCTCTTGTGGCCACGAGCAGGAGGTTATGGGACAGGGCCAGAGAGCCCAGGAAGAAGCCTGGGTCTGAGGTCTACCTTGGCTTTGCTGGTTGGGGCTGCTCTGACTCTGCTCTTTGCTCTGTCCTGACCAGCGTCACTGCAGCTCTGACTCCTTTCCATCTTGGAATTTAGGTTCCTAAAAGAGAATAAAGACAAATCGTCAACCATAGCCTATGACTGCTAAGGAAAAAAAAGACGACCATCTCATCTGTGCTTTCAAAGCTATGCAGCTATAATAGAAAATGTATTAATTAACAAAATAAATTCTAAGAACAAATCCTGTCCAAAGAGAGAGTTCTCCAGAGAGGACATTTGGTTTAAGTCTGTTTCCAAACTTAGATCCTGCCTAAATAACACAATGGCTATTTCACTCATGCTTAGAGAAATGTAGGGACACCTCACCTTCCTTCATAGAATGGATAGAGGTCCAGTGGATAAGAATCTGCCTTCCAATGCAGGGGATGCAGGTTTGATCCCCCTTCAGGGAACTAAGATCTCACATGCCTCAGGGCAACTAAGCCCATGTACTGCAACAAGAAGTCCATGCTCCACAAGAGAAGCCCCTGTGTGCTGCAACTAGAGAAAGCCCACCCACCACAAGGAAGGGCCAGTGCAGCCAAAAAACAACTTATAAAAATAATACTAATTTAAAATAGGATGGGTACAATATTAAATCACCTTTAGAAACATTTTTTTTCCTTTGCTTAGGCCCAGACCTCTTCTCAAGCAATCTAAATCATCCATGAAACAAATATTTAAGTACTTATAAAACACCTAGCAATGCACTAGATTCCCATGTAGGGAGTAAAAATTAAATATACTCTCTCCCTTAATCTAATACATTTAAGCTTCCAAAGGCCTACATCCTGGTGATTAAGAGATTTCAAGATCACAAGATTTGTCTTGTGCATTATATTATGATTTTACAATGCAAACCAAAAACCAAAGTAGCTGTATTATAACACTGATCTTACTATGTTTAACAGCTCTACTCAACAAGCATTTAACATACACTTACTATATGGCAGTCACCTATGAGGATTATCTGGGCACTGGAAATACAGAAAAGAATGAGGTACAGTCTAGGTCTTCAAGGAATCAGAGTCCAGTGGAGCAGACAAATAATTCAATGTAACACAGTTAAATGGCACAGTGAAAAATTATGCCTAATAATTTTGCCTAATAATGGCATAAAAGAGTTATTAATTACGTGGGATGGAGTGAGAACAGGGTTGGAAAAGCCTTCAGTGGCATATGTATTTTGAAGGATAAATAAGAATTTACCGGAAGACAAGATGGACACATAGCCATGCAGATGATCCCAAACAGAAATTATTTCCTCGAGTGATTTTACTTAGCTCTGGAATGGAATAGTCATATCTACTCTTTTGAGCAAAAGATTTAAAACTTTATGAAAGCAGATTAGTTGAAAGAAAACTTATAAAGGAGGTAGTGAGGTACACGGCCTCTCCCAATTTGGGACCAGTCTGTTCCATGTTTAGTTCTAACGGTTGCTTCTTGAGCTGCATACAGATTTCTCAGGAGGCAGGTAAGGTGGTCTGATATTCCATGTCTTGAAGAATTTTCCACGGTTTGTTATGATCCACACAGTCAAAGGCTTTGGCATAGTCAATAAAGCAGAAGTAGATGTTTTTCTGGAATTCTCTTGCTTTTTCAATGATCCAGCGGATGTCAGCAATTTGATCTCTGATTCCTGTGCCTTTTCTAAATCCAGCTTGGACATCTGAAGTTCTTGGTTCATGTACTGTTAAAGCCTGGCTTGGAGAATTTTGAGTATTACTTTGCTAGCATGTGAGGTGAGAACAGTTGTGCAGTAGTTTGAACATTCTTTGGCATTGCCTTTCTTTGGGACTGGAATGAAAACTGACCTTTTCCAATCCTGTGGCCACTGCTGAGTTTTCCAAATTTGCTGGTGTACTGAATGCAGCACTTTCACAGCATCATCTTTTAGGATTTGAAGTAGCTCAACTGGAATTCCATCACCTCCACTAGCTTTGTTCGTAGTGATGCTTCCTATGGCACACTTGACTTTGCATTCCAGGATGTCTGGCTCCAGGTGGGTGATCACCACCATCGTGGGTGTTGGGTCATGATCTTTTTGTATAGTTCTTTGTATTCTTGCCACCTCTTCTTAATATCTTCTGCTTCTGTTAGGTCCAGACCATTTCTGTCCTTTATTGTTCCCATCTTTGCATGAAATGTTCCCTTGGTTATCTCTAATTTTCTTGAAGAGATCTCTAGTCTTTCCCATTCTCTTCTTTTCCTGTATTTGCACTGATCACTTAGGAAGCCTTTCTTATCTCTCCTTGCTATTCTTTGGAACTCTGCATTCAGATGTATGTATCTTTCCTTCTCTCCTTTGACTTTTGCTTCTTTTCTCAGCTATTTGCAAGGCCTCCTCAGACAAACGGTTTGCCTTTTTGCATTTCTTTTCCTTGCGGATGATCTTGATCATTGCCTCCTGTACAATGTCACAAACCTCCGTCCATAGTTCTTCAGGCACTCTGTCTATCAGATCTAATTCCTTGACTCTATTTGTCACCCACTTTATAACTGTAAGGGATTTGATTTAGGTCATACCTGAATGGTCTAATAGTTTTCCCTACGTTTTTCAATTTAAGCCTGAATTTTGCAATAAAGAGTTCATGATCTGAGCCACAGTCAGCTCCTGGTCTTGTTTTTGCTGATTATATAGAGCTTCTCCATCTTTGGCTGCAAAGAATAGAATCAGTCTGATTTCGGTATTGACCATCTGGTGATGTCCAAGTGTAGAGTCTTCTCTTGTGTTGTTGGAAGAGGGTGTTTGCTATGACCAGTGCGTTCTCTTTGCAAAACTCTGTTAAGCCTTTGCCCTGCTTCATTTTGTACTCCAAGGCCAAACTTGCCTGTTACTCCAGGTATCTCGTCTTCCTACTTTTGCATTCCAGTCCCCTATGATGAAAAGGACATCTTCAGGGAGGCCTGGCATGCTGCAGTCCATGGGGTTGCAAAGAGTTGAACATGACTGAGCGACTGAACTGAACTAGAAGGTCTTATTGGTCTTCACAGCACCATTCAACTTCAGCTTCTTTGGCATTAGTAGTGGGGGTATAGACTTGGATTACTGTGATATTGAATGGTTTGCCTTGGAAACAAACAGAGATCATTCTGTCGTTTTTGAGACTGCACCCAAGTACTGCATTTCAGACTCTTCTGTTGACTATGAGGACTACTCCATTTCTTCTAAGGGATTCTTGCCCACAGTAGTAGATATAATGGTTACCTGAATTAAATTCACCCATCTGGTCCATTTTAGCGCACTGATTCCTAAAATGCCGATGTTCACTCTTGCCATCTCCTGTTTGACCACTTCCAATTTACCTTGTTTCATGGACCTAACATTTTGGGTCCCTATGCAATATTGTTCTTTACAGCATCGGACTTTNATAATGGTTACCTGAATTAAATTCACCCATCTGGTCCATTTTAGCGCACTGATTCCTAAAATGCCGATGTTCACTCTTGCCATCTCCTGTTTGACCACTTCCAATTTACCTTGTTTCATGGACCTAACATTTTGGGTCCCTATGCAATATTGTTCTTTACAGCATCGGACTTTACTTCCATCACCAGTCACATCCACAACTGGCTGTTGTTTTTGCTTTGGCTCAGTGTCTTCATTCTTTCTGGGGCTATTTATTGGGCGCCTATTGACCTGTGGAGTTCATCTTTCAGCGTCATATCTTTTTGCCTTTCCATACTGTTTATGGGGTTCTCAAGGGAAGAATACTGAGGTGATTTGCCATTCCCTTCTCCTGGTTAAATTTACTTAAAACTATTCTGTTTTTTTGTGTGTGTTTGTGCTACTATAAATAAAACTGTTCTAATTATATTTTCACAGTGTTCACTGCTAATATAAAAAATGCAACTGATTTTTGTGTGGTGATATTGCATCCTGCAACTTCCCTAAATTTGTTTATTAGCGCTAATAGTTTTTTCATGAATTCCTTAGGATTTTCTATGAATAATACCATAACATCTGTGAACAAGGATGTGAAAGGAAGAATACTTGCTTCTTTGCAATCAGGATGCTTTTCTTTTCTTTCACAGTTTTACTGAGCTATGTTTGACATATATTGTATAAGTTTAAGGTGTACAAAGGGTTGGCATTTGATACACACATATTGTAAAAGGATTCCAGAGCGAAGTTAGTTAACCCCTCCATCACCTTACGTAATGACCATTTATTTTGAGGGATGAAGAGCATTTAAGACCCACTCTCTTAGCAGCTTTCAAACACATAAATACAGTATTGTTAAGTATAATCATCACGATGTACATTAGAAGCCTAGAACCTGTTCACCTTAGAATTGGAAATTTATACCCTGTGACCAACATTTCCCCATTTACTCCGCCTTCTGCCAACCATTATGCTCTGTTTTTATGAGTTTGGCTTTTAAAAGATTCCATATGTAATTGACATACAATATTGCCTTTCTCTCTGACTTAACTTTGCTTAGCACAATGCCCTCAAGGTCCATCCACACTGTTGAAAATGGCAGAATTTTCTTATTTTTGGTATCTGAATAACATTATCTATACATATATGTATCTCACATTTTCTTTATCCATGCCTCCATGGACGGACATGGAGACTGTTCCCATGTCTTGGCTATTATGAATAATGACGCAATGAATGTGGGAGTGCAGATAGCTCTTGGAGATTCTGATTTCATTTCTTTGTGTATATATATACCCAGAAGGGGAATTGCTGAATCATATGGAAGTTGGAATGTGTGCTTTTGAATTATATATGTACCTTACTTTGGATGTTAATCCCTTATCAAATATATGATTTGCAAATATTTTCTCCCATTCTATAGGTCGCCTTTTCATTTTGTTGACTGTTTCTTTTGCCGTGCAGCTTTTTAGTTTGATGCAGTCCCACTGACATTTGCTTTGGTGCTTAGTGTCATCTCCAAAAAAAGACTGCCAGACAGTGTGAAGGAGCTTTCTCTCTATGCTTTCTTTTAGGTGTTTTACACATTCAGGTCTTATTGGTTAAAAGTTTAATCTATTTGAAGTTAATTTTTATGAGTGATATAAAATAGGGGCCCAATTTCATTTTTTTTGCCTGCAATTTTCCAGTTTTCCCCAGCACCATTTATTGAAGAGACCATCTTTTCTCCACTGAGATTTTTTAGGCTCTGTTGTCTCATATTCAGTTCGGTCGCTCAGTTGTGTCCAAATCTTTGCAACCCCATGAATCGCAGCACGCCAGGCCTCCCTGTCCATCAGCAACTCCTGGAGTTCACTCAGACTTACGCCCATCAAGTCAGTGATGCCATCCAGGCATCTCATCCTCTGTCGTCCCCTTCTCCTCCTGCCCCCAATCCNTATGTATTGCTATTGATATGCTTTTTTTGAAAGACAGAGAACATTTAACTAAGAAGATCTGAATATATTAAATCTGATGCTCTAAATTTCCTTAATTTCTAAAAGCTTAGGATGTCTGGACTTGGAAAAATATTATGACTAAAAATGAATTTTGTCAGTGACTGCCACAGAAATTACCTAGGACACTCAAGACTACTTTCGTCAAAATGTTTTTGGTAAAATGGCTTTTGAAAACTGCTTTTGTGTGCTGGATCTCAAATATTATGAGAAAGTAGTTAAATAGTGCTATTTTAAAAATTCTTCCTTTTATATCTTAACAGTTATGAACCTGAGCTGTTTCCTGGCCTTATTTATAGAATGGTGAAACCACGAATTGTGTTGCTTATCTTTGTATCTGGAAAAGTTGTGTTGACAGGTAAGTTCTAAGATTCTGACTTTCTTAAAATTCAACAGGTTTGCTGTAAGCTTTGTGTATGCTTTGCTTATGCTTTGTTTTACCTTTTAAATAACTTTATTCACTGTGATACAGCAATTCTTGGTATTATAGAATACCCGGAAAAAAATGAAAAGCAAAATGAAAGATAACATCATACACTGGTCCCTATAGTTAAACAACATAACTTTTCCCATGTTTTTATATCATTTTGATATATAGAGAATGAATATGTTATGAATATGTTTATGTGTCTGTTCAGTTGCTCAGTTGTGTCCAACTCTTTGTGACCCCATGAACTGTAGCCCACCAAGCTTCTCTGTCCATGGAATTTTCCAGCCAAGAATACTGAAGTTTATAGCTATTTCTTACTCCAGGGATATTTGTCTTTACATCCTATCTTTAATGGCACCCCACTCCAGTACTCTTGCCTGGAATATCCCATGGATGGAGGAGCCTGGTAGGCTGCAGTCCATGGGGTTGCTAAAAGTTGGACATGACTGAGCAACTTCACTTTCACTCATTGGAGAAGGAAATGGCAACCCACTCCAGTGTTCTTGCCTGGAGAATCTCAGGGATGGGGGAGCCTGGTGGGCTGCCGTCTCTGGGGTCGCACAGAGTTGGACACGACTGAAGCGACTTAGCAGCAGCAGCAGCATAACATATGTAGCTTAACTCATTGTTACAAATTCTTAATGAAGGCTTTCAATGTCTGAACAATGTTCCTACAAAGGGGCCAACAAATCTTTTTCTGCAAAGAGCTAAATACTAAATGTTTTAAGTTTTGTGGGCAGTAGAGTCTCTGTCACAACTGAGCCTTGTTTTATTGTGAAAGTAGCTGTGAATACCACTTAAGAAAAAGGCTCTGAAGTGTGAATTTAATGTAATTCATTTAATTTACACATATCAAGTAATTTTCTTCTTTTTCCCCCCAAACATTTCAGTATAAAAATCATTCTTAGCTAGCTCACAGGCTTTGCAGAATCAGGTAGCAGACTAGGTTTGACCAGCAGACCTAAGTTTCCCAACCTCTGTTCTAACATGTTACTGCATCAAACTGATTCTCCCATAGTCAGGTTATGCTTTTTCTTTGTTTGCTGCTTATTAATGGGACAAAAGTTTGGCTATTTTTATGTGTAGAGAGTCATTTATTAGTGTAAATGCTCAGAAGTGAAGTCGCTCAGTCGTGTCTGACTCTTTGCGACCCCATGGACTGTAGCCTACCAGGCTCTGGGTCCATGGGATTTTTCCAGGCAAGAATACTGGAGTGGGCTGCCATTTCCTTCTCCAGGGGATCTTCCCAACTCAGGGACTGAACCCGAGTCTCCTGCATTGTAAACAGACGCTTTACCTTCTGAGCCACTAGGGAAGACCTATGCTCAGAAGGGGAATATTTGTCTAAAGACAGACCATTTTAAAGCTTCCTAGTGCAAATTATTTTATGAAATTATTTTGAAAAGGGTTATACAATGCAGTTTTTCTATAGCATACATTGCTGCCAGCAGTGTATCTGAGTATCTTTTACAAACTCTCAGCAACATTCAAAACAGTAATTTACAGAAGAAAACTCTAACTGTGCAAGTGAAAGGGATCTCACTGGTAATTAGAAAGAGAAACTGATTGCTTTTCAGCATCGTAAATAGCATTTCATCTTTTTAAAAGAGCGTGTATGTAACTTAACTACTTTTTGTCTACTTTTCCCCCTCTAAGGGTTTGTATGAGTTCACTGTAGTATTGAAAATAATTATTCTTCATTTTATTTGTGATTTTGTCCAGTTTGACTTATTTTTATGTAAAGGTTTTTTAAATTCTTGAGGTAAATGGTTGAGGCTCTTTTCTACTGAAGTTTGCTGGTTTTGCCTTATTTTGTCTGACTTTTTACACATTTTACTCTCTGGGACCAGGATGAATACCTGGTTTATATGGCACGAGCCAAATTGACTATTCCCCACCCCCAAATAGCTGGCCAACCAACCTAAAATTATATATCCTTCATTATTAATTTCTGGTGACTTCTTTTTAGCCTTTATTTTAAAATATGGGTCTGGTCTCCAGTTGCACCTTTGCTCCTGAATTATACTGTGATAATCCTACTGTATTTTACTATACTGTGGTTCTGAATGTGTGTTAATCCTAGTGAGCTCTATATCTGATATGCCAGCTTCCTGTCGTTGCTTCTCTTTATATTAGCTCCCTTCAATATTTATTCTTCCAAATAAACTTTAAAATTTAATAATATCTTGCCCCATCTAAAGCCAATTGAGATTTCTGCATTAGCTGAATTAATTCGAGAAACATCGATAAAGGTATCACTCAGCATCCAAAAACATGGAGTGTCTGTTATTAAATCTTTAGAATGCCCAGTAAGTGTTATAGTTTTTCTTTCAGAAATAATGTTTCTTCAAAATGGGGAAAACTTGTTTAGAATTCAAGAACCTTTTGAATACAACAATGCAACAATTGCTCAGATGCAACCAGTTTAGTGTCTGGAATAATTAAGACCTCCTAGTAATTGACAATGACACCCCACTCCAGTACTCTTGCCTGGAAAATCCCATGGACGGAGGAGCCTGGTGGGCTGCAGTCCATGGGGTCGCGAAGAGTTGGACACAACTGAGTGACTTTGCTTTCACTTTTCACTTTCATGCATTGGAGAAGGAAATGGTAACCCACTCCAGTGTTCTTGCCTTGAGGATCCCAGGAATGGGGGAGCCTGGTGGGCTGCCATCTATGGGGTCACACAGTCGGACATGACTGAAGCGACTTAGCAGCAGCAGTAATTGACAGTTTCCCTCTATATGTCCTGAAGAAAGGGGAAAAAGCCTGCCAAGTACATTGAATAGTGTAGATACTGCAGGCAAATATATGCCCTTCTCCAGGGGGAAAAAAATTAAGACCTTTGAATGGATGCTTTCATCTATGTGTTATGTATCATTAGGAATCTGTCTTATTTACAAGTACAAATTGCCAAGTACAGGCTAAGTTCCTATTATAGGTATACAAGAACAAGGTTCTTTAAATATCCATAATTCAGACCAACTTTCTTAGTTATCCCAAATAAAAAGGAAAAAGATATACTTTCATGTGCACATTTGCTAGGAGTTTCAAATTACAAAAGTAAAGGAATGTCAACACAGGGTACTGAAGACTATACAATACCCTTCCTTGAAAATTTGTCAGTGTGTTCAGCTCAAAGAACAGGCATAGCTCATTGTAAAATTGTCTTACTCCCTTGAGGTGCCAAAGCTGCAGTCAGCAGGCCCAAAGCTACAGCTGAATGAATGGTTAAATGAGCTGAGAACAAAGAGGACCTACTCTCCTACTTTGGCCTTCATCATGGTCCTAGAGAGCAAAGAGCAAAGGGACCTTAACACATCTTTTTCAAGTCTGTGCTGCTTTTCTATGGCTAATATGACATTTAGGACCCATGGTTTTTCTCAGACCATGGTAAAATGAATAGTCTAGCTAGGATCTGCTGGAACAATATACAGTGACAGCATAATGTCGATTTTCACTTCCAAGATGAGACATAATAAAGACATGTTGGGTACTCATATACCAGGCATTATGATAAGTAAGGGGTTTTATGTGGATTCTAGTTAACTCTGTGGGCTTCCCTGGAGGCTCAGTGGTAAAGAATTTGCCTGCAAGGCAGGGGATGCAGGTTCGATCCCAGGGTTGGGAAGATACCCAGGAGAAGGAAATGGCAATCCACTCCAGTATTCTTGCCTGGGAAATCCCATGAACAGAGGTGCCTGGTGGGCTACAGTCCCTGTGGCTGCAAAAGAGTCAGACATGATTTAGTGATCAGACAACAACAGTTAATTCTGTGAGGTTGTGCTTAATATCTCAGTGTCCTCACCTGTAAAATGAGGACAACGGAGAGCTTAAGTAACATTAACAATGTCAAGCAGCTGTTCACGCTGCACATACCTGGCTTCAGAACCCATCATCTTCATGTACGTACACTATCCCCCAGCTCTTTAGATGTCTATGAATACACCTGTGTGGTCTTTTGGACACCTTCCTCCTAATACTCTTTGTCACCTAAGGAATGGCAAATACTCTTAGTGGTAAGAGGCAGCAGGTGCGGTGGCTAAGAGGCTAAGCTCTGAAAGCCAGTTATCTAGTTTTAATCCAAGCTTTGCCATCTATTGGCTACGTTGATCTTGGGTGAGTTTGCACTCCACCTTGATTTCTACATATGTAAAAGGCAGGTGCCCATAGAAACGACTTGCTAAGTGTTAAGAGGCTTAAAAACAAGACCTGACATATGGTAAACACAGTATAAATGTTAGTTGTTATTACCTCTGTGAAAGTCCACTCTTCTTGTGTTTTCCCCAGCACTGAAAAAGATGAATTGTTGCTCTCATGCCTTGCCCAGATGATAGGAATATGAAGTTTAAAGAGGCATTAGTAAAATGCTTTTTATACTTATTTCCTTCTGGCATAAACGATGCAGAATCTGGGTCTTTGTTATGGAGGGTCACTCTCAAACAGCTGGGTGTCAGTGGCTCTTGGAAGTGAGTTGGTCAGAGGGCACCATAAAAATGGCAAGACTTAACAGTGAGTGAGCCAGACAGAGAACAGGATATCCCTGTTGATCATTGCTGGTAATTTACCACTAAGAGCGACTCAGTATTTACTGCAAAATGTATACCTTGAGAGGTTAAAGACTTTATTTTTCCCCCAATTTGTAAGACTTTCATTTATGTGTATACACATATGGTATCCCTTGGGAAAATAAGATGTGTACTTGTGATTTGGTATAAGAATAGAGTTAGAAAATCCAGGTAGTCCTGGCAAGAGATATTGGGGCTGGCTAAAGGAGATCAGTCCTGGGTGTTCTTTGGAAGGAATGATGCTAAAGCTGAAACTCCAGTACTTTGGCCACCTCATGTGAAGAGTTGACTCATTGGAAAAGACTCTGGTGCTGGGAGGGATTGGGGGCAGGAGGAGAAGGGGATGACAGAGGATGAGATAGCTGGATGGCATCACTGACTCGATGGATGTGAGTCTGAGTGAACTCCGGGAGTTGGTGATGGACAGGGAGGCCTGGCATGCTGCAATTCATGGGGTTGCAAAGAGTCGGACTGAGTGACTGAACTGAACTGAACTGAAGAGTTAGGGAGGGCTTCCCAGGTGGTACTAGTGGTAAAGAACCCACCTGCCAATGCAGGAAACATAAGAAACGTGGGTTTCATCCCTGGGTGGGGAAGATTCTCCTGGTGGAGGACTTGACAACCCACTCCAGTGTTCTGGCTTGGAAATTTCTTGGATAGAGGAGCCTGGTGGGCTACAATTCATAGGGTCACAAAGAGTCGGACATGACTGAAGCGAATTAGCATGCATGCATGCATGCAAGGGGTATAGATGAGCTTGCAAACTCTGTTAGATGATAGATATTGAATAAACTTTGGATGCCTACAAGGTACATATATTGTTTTAGGTGCTCAGGATGCAAAAGCAAATACAACGTACTCCTTATCCAGCAAAAATCCAGCCTTGGTGAAAGAGACAGACAAATTATACGATACGGATTCTCACAGAATCAAATGATAAGCCATGACTGCGTGAATCAGCCATCGCGGCATCCCTATTCCTGAAGTGCATTCTTTTAGGACAGTAAAAATGGCTGAGCTCTTGACCATTTGAAAAAGACTTTTTGCAAAAACTTGTTCATGCAATCCTTAGAGTCACCCTATGAGAAGACTGTTGTTCTTGTTTATAGGTGAGGAAATAGAAGCTTAGAAGTTAAACAATCTGCCTGTGATTTCAAACTTAGTAGGAGTGCTTGTATTTGAGCCCATGTGGTTTGATCTCAAGCCAGTAGCCAGTGCTTTCTTCAGCGCACTAGCCACAGAATTTCTACCTCATTTACCACAGTTAGCAAAGGTGTTTATCCCCCAAATTGGTGTCATCATAACTTGAAGGAATGATCTGGCGAAAGTGAAAGTTGCTTAGTCGTGTCTGACTCTTTCCGACCCCATGGACTGTAGGCTGCCAGGCTCCTCTGTCCATAGAATTCTCTAGGCAAGAATAGTGGAGTAGGTAGCTGTTCCCTCCTCTAGGGTATCTTCCCAACCCAGGGATCAAACCCAGGTATCCCACATTGCAGGTGAATTCTTTACTGTCTGAGCCACCAGGGAAGTCCAAGAATACTGGAGTGGGTAGCCATTCCTTCTCCAGGGGATCTTCCTGACCCAGGAATAAAAGCAGGGTCTCCTTCATTGCAGGAGATGGAAGTAAAGTCCAATGCTGTAAAAAACAATATTGCATAGAAACCTGGAGTGTTAGGTCCATGAATCAAGGTAAATTGGAAGTGGTCAAACAGAAGAAGGCAAGAGTGAACATCGACATTTTAGGAATCAGTGAACTAAAATGGACTGGAATGGGCAAATTTAACTCAGATGACCATTATATCTACTACTGTGGGCAAGAATCCCTTAGAAGAAATGAAGTAGCCCTCATAGTCAACAAAAGAGTCCAAAATGCAGTTCTTGGGTGCAAGCTCAAAAACGACAGAACGATCTCTGTTCGTTTCCAAGGCAAACCATTCAATATCACAGTAATCCAAGTCTATGCCCCGACCTATAATGCTGAAGAAGCTGAAGCTGAATGATTCTATGAAGACCTACAAGACCTTCTAGAACTAACACCCAAAAGAGATGTCCTTTTCATCATAGGGGACTGGAATGCAAAAGTAGGAAGTCAAGAGATACCTGCAGTAACAGGCAAGTTTGGCCTTGGAATATAAAATGAAGCAGGGCAAAGGCTAATACAGTTTTGCCAAGAGAATGCATTGGTCATAGCAAACACCCTCTTCCAACAACACAAGAGAAGATTCTACACATGGACATCACCAGATGGCCAACACCGAAATCAGACTGATTATATTCTGTGCAGCCAAAGATGGAGAAGCTCTACACAGTTGGCAAAAACAAGAGCAGGAGCTGACTGTGGCTCCGATCATGAACTCCTTATTGCCAAATCCAGACTTAAATTAAAGAAAGTAGGGAAAACCACTAGACCATTCAGGGATGACCCAAATGAAATCCCTTACGATTATACAATGGAAGTGACAAATAGATTCAAGGGATTAGATCTGATAGAGTGCCTAAAGAACTATGGACAGAGGTTCGTGACATTGTACAGGAGGCAGTGATCCAGACCATCCCCAAGAAAAAGAAATGCAAAAAGGCAAAATCATTGTCTGACAAGGCCTTAGAAATAGCTGAAAAAAGAGAAATGAAAGGCAAGGAGAAAAGGAAAGATATACCCTTTTAAATGCAGAGTTCCAAGGAATAGCAAGGAGAGATAAGAAAACCTTCCTCATGATCAGTGCAAAAAAAAATAGACGAAAACAATAGAATGGGAAAGACTAGAGATCTCTTCAAGAAAATTAGAGATACCAAGGGAACATTTCATGCAAAGATGAGCACAATAGAGGACCTAACAGAAGCAGAAGATATAAAGAAGAGGGGCAAGATTACACAGAAGAACTAGACAAAAAAGATCTTTATGACCCAGATAACCACAATGGTATGATCACTCATCTAGAGCCAGACATCTTGGAATGCGAAGTCCAGTGGGCCTTAGGAAACATCACTATAAACAAAGCTAGTGGAGGTAATAGAATTCCAGTTGAGCTATTTCAAACCCTAAAAGATACTGTGAAACTGCTGCACTGAATATGTCAGCAAATTTGGAAAACTCAGCAGTAGCCACGGGACTGGAAAAGGTCAGTTTTCATTCCAATCCCAAAGAAAGGCAATGCCAAAAATGTTCAAACTATCACACAACTGCACTCATCTCATACACTAGCAAAGTAACGCTCAAAATTCTCCAAGCCAAGGCTTCAACAGTATGTGAACCATGAACTTCCAGATGTTCAAGCTGGATTTAGAAAAGGCAGAGGAACGAGAGATCGAATTGCCAACATCCATTGGATCATCAAGAAAGCAAGAGAGTTCCAGAAAAACATCTACCTCTGCTTTTTGACCACACCAAAGCCTTTGACTGTATGGGTCACAACAAACTATGGAAAATTCTTCAAGAGATGGGAATACCAGACCACTTGCCTCCTGAGAAATCTGTATTCGGTCAAGAAGAAACAGAATTGGACATGGAACAGACTGGTTCCAAATTGGGAAAGGAGCACATCAAGGTTATAGCTTGTCACCCTGCTTATTTAACTTATATGCAGACTATACCATGTGAAATGCCGGGCTGGATGAAACACAAGCTAGAATCAAGACTTCCAGGAAAAATATCAATAACCTCAGATATGCAGGTGACACAACCCTTATGATATAAAATGAAGATAAAAGTAAAAGAGGAGAGTGAAAAAGTTGGCTTAAAACTCAACATTCAGAAAACTAAAATCGTGGCATCTGGTCCCATCACTTCATGGCAAATAGATGGGGAAACAATGGAAACAGTGAAGACTATTTGGCGGGGGGTGGGGGGAGGGGACCCTCCAAAATCGTTGCAGATGGAGATTGCAGTCATGAAATTAAATGACACTTGCTCCTTGGAAGAAAAGCTATGACCAACCTAGACAGCATATTAAAAAGCACAGACATTACTTTGCCAACAAAGGTCTGTCTGGTCAAAACTGTGGTTTTTCCAGTAGTCATGTATAGATGTGAGAGCTGGACTATAAAGAAAGCTGAGCACTGAAGAATTGATGATTTTGAACTGTGGTGTTGGAGAAGACTCTTGAGAGTCCCTTGGACTGCGAGGAGATCAAACTAGTCCATCCTGAAGGAAATCAGTCCTGAATATTCATTGGAAGGACTGATGCTGAAGCTGAAGCTCCAATACTTTGGCCACCTGATGCGAAAAACTGACCCATTGGAAAAGACCCTGATGCTGGGAAATATTGAAGGCAGGAGGAGAAGGGGAAGACAGAGGATGAGATGGTGGGAAGGCATCCCTGACTCAGTGAACATGAGTTTGAGCAAGCTTCAGGAGTCGGTAATGGACAGGGAAGCCTGGCATGCTGCAGTCGCAAACAGTCAGACATGAGTAAACTGAACTGAACTGAACTGAACTCTTGCATTGCAGGCAGATTATTTACTAGTTGAGCTACCAGGGAAATTGGTGGTCATCATAAACTTGAAGGAAAGATCTGGTAGATTTCGCTTAAAAGAGAAGGGTCATATAATCAGAGTCTGGTGTTCCAAATTGAGATGTTTGATTATAGATTGATTATTAATAGGACTGTGGGGCCAATTNTTCAAACTATCACACAACTGCACTCATCTCATACACTAGCAAAGTAACGCTCAAAATTCTCCAAGCCAAGGCTTCAACAGTATGTGAACCATGAACTTCCAGATGTTCAAGCTGGATTTAGAAAAGGCAGAGGAACGAGAGATCGAATTGCCAACATCCATTGGATCATCAAGAAAGCAAGAGAGTTCCAGAAAAACATCTACCTCTGCTTTTTGACCACACCAAAGCCTTTGACTGTATGGGTCACAACAAACTATGGAAAATTCTTCAAGAGATGGGAATACCAGACCACTTGCCTCCTGAGAAATCTGTATTCGGTCAAGAAGAAACAGAATTGGACATGGAACAGACTGGTTCCAAATTGGGAAAGGAGCACATCAAGGTTATAGCTTGTCACCCTGCTTATTTAACTTATATGCAGACTATACCATGTGAAATGCCGGGCTGGATGAAACACAAGCTAGAATCAAGACTTCCAGGAAAAATATCAATAACCTCAGATATGCAGGTGACACAACCCTTATGATATAAAATGAAGATAAAAGTAAAAGAGGAGAGTGAAAAAGTTGGCTTAAAACTCAACATTCAGAAAACTAAAATCGTGGCATCTGGTCCCATCACTTCATGGCAAATAGATGGGGAAACAATGGAAACAGTGAAGACTATTTGGCGGGGGGTGGGGGGAGGGGACCCTCCAAAATCGTTGCAGATGGAGATTGCAGTCATGAAATTAAATGACACTTGCTCCTTGGAAGAAAAGCTATGACCAACCTAGACAGCATATTAAAAAGCACAGACATTACTTTGCCAACAAAGGTCTGTCTGGTCAAAACTGTGGTTTTTCCAGTAGTCATGTATAGATGTGAGAGCTGGACTATAAAGAAAGCTGAGCACTGAAGAATTGATGATTTTGAACTGTGGTGTTGGAGAAGACTCTTGAGAGTCCCTTGGACTGCGAGGAGATCAAACTAGTCCATCCTGAAGGAAATCAGTCCTGAATATTCATTGGAAGGACTGATGCTGAAGCTGAAGCTCCAATACTTTGGCCACCTGATGCGAAAAACTGACCCATTGGAAAAGACCCTGATGCTGGGAAATATTGAAGGCAGGAGGAGAAGGGGAAGACAGAGGATGAGATGGTGGGAAGGCATCCCTGACTCAGTGAACATGAGTTTGAGCAAGCTTCAGGAGTCGGTAATGGACAGGGAAGCCTGGCATGCTGCAGTCGCAAACAGTCAGACATGAGTAAACTGAACTGAACTGAACTGAACTCTTGCATTGCAGGCAGATTATTTACTAGTTGAGCTACCAGGGAAATTGGTGGTCATCATAAACTTGAAGGAAAGATCTGGTAGATTTCGCTTAAAAGAGAAGGGTCATATAATCAGAGTCTGGTGTTCCAAATTGAGATGTTTGATTATAGATTGATTATTAATAGGACTGTGGGGCCAATTTGCTGCTGCTGCTGCTGCTGCTAAGTCGCTTCAGTCATGTCTGACTCTGTGCGACCCCATAGATGGCAGCCCACCAGGCTCCGCCATCCCTGGGATTCTCCAGGCAAGAACACTGGAGTGGGTTGCCATTTCCTTCTTCAATGCATGAAAGTGAAAAGTGAAAGTGAAGTCGCTCAGTCGTGTCTGACTCTTTGCTGCGACCGCATGGACTGCAGCCTACCAGGCTCCTCCATCCATGGGATTTTCCAGGCAAGAGTACTGGAGTGGATTGCCATTGCCTTCTCCAGTGGGGCCAATTTAGATTTCCTCAAAATGTTTATGCCAATATTTCAGTGAGGAAATATTTCACTAAATTGACTGGGTTCCCTCATTGGGATTTACAATTCCTGGCAATGTTTGTTTGCTCCACCTTCTATGTAAAGGATGGAACACAGATACGTGAAGTCTTCTCTCAAAGTTGATACTCATGATTCGGGAGATCTTCAACTTCTTGGGCCTTGCTTTCCCACGAAGTAAATTTTAAAAAACTGCACTAGACAATTTTCCTAAAGGCTTTTTGTGTCTAAAGTTGTTTTTCTATGACATAAAAAAATGATCACTCTCAATGTCTGTTCCCTCTTGGGCAATGGGTGTTTTCTACTCTCTAGGGGACATCAGAAGACTATACTATTTTGGGCTTGAATGTAAAGCTCTTGGTATTTCTAAAAAAAATTTTTGGCTGCCCCATGAAGCATGTAGTATCCTAGTGCCCTCACCACGGATTGAACCTGTGCCCCCTGCATTGGGAGCTTGGAGTCTTAACCACTGGGCCAGCAGGGAAGTCCCTAGATATTATTTTTAAGTGTTACAAAAAAACTGAAGTACATGGTTACCCAAAATGCTAGGCCTGGATATCTGTTAACTCGGATACGAAAAGAAACTTACGTACAAAAAAAAGAACTTTAGTTTTTGGGAGGGGCATTAGGTGACTGTGTATCTGGGCTTGCTATGCCTACCGTGCTTCTGTGCTGTGCTGCGTCTATTCACTCAGTCACGTCCCACTTTTTGTGACCCCATGGACTATAGCCTGCCAGGCTCTTCCGTCCATGGGGATTCTCCAGGCATGGGTTGCCATGCCTTCTTCCAGGGGATCGTTCCACTTCACTGTCTCCCAATTAAGGCTGTTCTATTCAAATGTATCCAGTACCTGAAAAAGTCCATCAAACGAGAGGCAAAGAGTCTTTTTATAGTGATCTCTTACTTTTTCCCAGTTTGGCTTCTACAAAACCAGTCTCTTTAGAAACTGAAATTTTTAGTACTATAATTAAAATTTGCTGAGACTTAAGGGACTTTTCCTACCTCAAACGTACCAAGTTTCTATTAACCATTCAATGATTCACCCTCCCACCTCTCTACTAGACATCTTTGAAGGTAGAGGCTCAGAAAGTAAACTCTTTGGCAGTGAATGAGTAACTTTTGCCCTTGCATACTGCAACCCCCCCCCCATTTTAAGCTAATAAATACTTCATTTTTGATTCTTAAATTTTTTTAAATTTATTCAGATGAAATGCAAATAGCACAAATATAACCATTTAAATGACAAATTGAGGGACAATTAGTTCATTCAAAATGTTGTGCAACCACCAACTCTAGTGCCAAAAGATTTCCACTATTCCAAAATAAAGTCCTATGTCACGGGCAGTTTCCCCCCTTTCCTCCCTACCCTAACCCCTGGCAACCACCAGTCTCCAGTCTCTGAATTTACTTATTCTGGAGATATCATATAAACGGAATCATATAATATGTGACCTTTCATGTCTGACTTCTTTTAACGTAATATTTATGAGGTTCATCCTCACTGTACTTGTATCAGTGCTTTATTCCTTTTTGTGGTGGAATAATACTCCATTGTCAGCAATGAATATGCAGCTACATGCCTATTATTTGTCTGAGTACTTATTTTCAATTCGAGGAGTATATTCCCAGGTACCCAGGAGTGAAATTGCTGTGTCATGTGCTAATTCTTCTTTTAGCAGCTTTGAGGAACTACTGAACTATTTTCCATAGTTGCTGAACCATTTTATGTTTCTACCAGCAACGTATGAGGGTTCCAATTTCTCAGTCTCTTTGCCAACACTTGCCATTTTCCACTTTTTAAATTTTTCTAGCTCATCTTAGATTCTGAATCCTGATTTCTACCTCCTTCTCAAATCTCTTGATTCTCCTTTTGGGAATTCCCTCTCGTTAGTCCCATCCTTTAACCAGATAACTACATCTCACAAGTTATTTCTGCTGTCTTACTTAGCCTTTCTCCTAGCTAAGTTTATAGCTCCCAAGAACAAGCCTTTATCAACTTAAAAACTATTTTCCATTTGTCTTAACAGTTTTTAATATGTTTTTCATTAATCTCCTTGCCTCCTGCCCAGTATCAGATAAGAGTTCCCTGATGGACTGACAGTTCACATAAGTACTACCTGTCCTTAACCCTTAACATAACATGCCTGCATAGCTTTGAAAGTGGAAGGTAGTTAGTAGGGCTGACTGATAATCTTGCTCAAGCGTGGGCAGTGTGTCTAATTCATATTTTTATCCATTTAACCCCTAGAGCATTTGTAATTAAAGACCTCGTGAAACTTAACTCTAAGGGTAACAATGGTAGAGTCTTTCCCTCTAATAATCCCTTCCCAAATTGAAATTTGAAACTTTAGAACAGTTCCAGTTTGTCTCACTCTATTAGTTAATATTAGGGAATAAGGATGTTAACTAAAGCTGAGTAGATCAAAGGAAGTCCCTTTTTCTGGTAGCTAAGTGCCCACAGCTGCTGCTGAAGGTCATATTCATGGCACACCAAGAGATAACATTCCATATTTCATACTGTGCCCTAGGAGGCTAAAGATATACTGATGTGCCCACATTACAGAAATACTAGAAATTGCTCTAGGGTATGTTTTTGTGGGAATATAACTGTGGTCACCAAATTCTTTTGTCTTTACCAGGAATAAAGTACTTCTCAGGTACACCTAAAGTATTAAAAGTAATTGAAAGTGACAATGAAATTTTAGTCGTAAGAAAATTTTAGCATTGCTTTTATATTAAAGATTATGTAAACTTGGATTTCTTTATAGGTGCCAAAAAACGTTCTGACATCTATGAAGCATTTGAAAACATCTATCCTATTCTAAAGGGTTTTAAAAAAGCCTGAACATATCATTCAACATCTCACGGTATATTGGTCTGAATATACGCATAAGCCCAGCAACAGAAATAGCTAGACTGTAAATGTCCCATGCACATTTTGACTTTAATTATTAAAGTGTGATTCTGTATGCGTAACCATGCTTAAGAAATGACGCTTTTTTTCGAAATGACTATTGTATGTTATTTTTAAAATGGAAAAAGTAACCAGACTTCAGAATTTGAAGAGTTAAGGCCTTGCTAGAATGATATTCTAACATCATTAAAATTTAATGCTTTGTTCTTGTTAAAGATGTAGTACATGAACATGTGTTCTCTAAAAATGCATAACAATATATAGAAATTTAAAATATCTGTATAAAACAGGATAGAAATTGTCTATTGTCTTTTTTTTCTTTTTTTTTTTGCCTTTTTAAATATTGAGTAGATGATCCTGGTCAGTAGGTACAGGCCTGTGGCGGGTGGATCCTGTCAGAATAGAAATGAAACATTAAAGTCCGAAAACTTTAAGAAAAATTAAATAATTACATATTGTTTTGTTTGAAATGATCAGAGAAAAGTATTTCTCTCCCTAAAAATAAATCTTAAACTTTCAGGAACCATTCAGGTTTAGTATAAAGTCTATTTTGAAAACAGTTTAGGGATTTTGTGCTTTTTTTGTACCTTCATAACCCTGTGTAATTGTATTAAAATACATCAAATAAGACTTCAGAGGCTGGAGCAAAGAGCTCAGCTTCAAAACCCAATTAGCTTGTGGGAATCATGCACATTTGATGGAGACGTGGAGATTAACAGGGAGGGGATGGACTAATAGGAGTCTTGGACCTTGTTCCCCTGAGGGCGGGGATTGTCTCACTAAAATGAGGACAGGGAGGCCTGGCCTGCAGTCCATGGGGTCTCAAAGAGTCGGTCGCGACTGGGCGGCTGAACAACAACAAAATGAGGAAACATTTGTGGGGAGGGAGAGTTCAGTTTTGTTTCTGAATTACTTCAGACCAATTCTGTACAGTGAACTGGTCACCGTACATTACTTTAAGCCTAGTGTAGGCAGTTATGAATTTGGGGGTATGGAACTTGGGAGAGAAGCCCTATTTGAAGAGAGAAGTTAAGGCAGTCATTAATTTATAGCCTGCCAAAATAATCTTTTGAGTCACTGGTCTGGATCATTTGACCTATGAGCCCAATTTTTTTTCTTCTGTAGTTTACAGGCATATTCAAACACCAATTACTCTGATATAATCCTCGGGCCCACCTTATTTATCCTCACAGAAAGAAATTTGGAGTAATCAAGCCATAGTAAAATACTACCTAGTTGAAATTCTTGGAATATAGCCGAGAATAGAAGCGGAATGCTGGACACTAAAATTTATTTTTCATAAAGATCCAACTGTGATTTACACGTTCAGTAGAGTTGTTTCCACTGGTTAGTTATTACTGGCAAAGTACTATCAGATTACTATTAAACGGATTGATTTGTTAATCCTCACGACGTTGGGTGGGCACTGAAATTTTCTCCACGTGAACACGGGAGAGGTGAGGAATTTGCCCCGAAATCACATGAGCCGTAATTCCACCTCGCTCCAAGACCCCCTTCCCTCATTAGCTGTGGATACAGCTAATGACAGAAATTCCCTTATGCGTTCGCAATCTGTCTTCCCCAAATCCTGAGGGCACTGTATTACTATCTCTTGCACAAGTCTGTAGCGTTAATTTGTAGCCTGGACATGAAGGAGCCGCTGATGGCACTCTGTTGCGCTGCCTCGCCCCCCTCTAACCTAATTTCTACCCAGCGGCAGCTGACGGGTAGGCGAGGTCGGGCGAGGTGCTCGCGGGATTCCCGCCGAGCTCCTGGAGCCTCCCTAGGCCCCTCCCAGGCTCCTCCTCCTCACCCAAGATGCACCTGGTTGAAAACAAAATCCCACGTGACTGGCTCTGCTCTCATGCTATCATGGCGTCTCCCAGTGGGAAGGAAGCCCAGGCGCAGGAGGCTCCTGGCTGCGGGCCCCAGCCGCTCGCCCGGGACCTGGTAGACTCTGTGGACGACGCGGAGGGGCTGTACGTGGCGGTCGAGCGCTGCCCGCTCTGCAACACCACCCGCCGGCGGCTGACCTGCGCCAAGTGCGTCCAGAGCGGCGATTTCGTCTACTTCGACGGCCGCGACCGCGAAAGGTACGGCAGCCTCCCCTGCGCTATTGTCTTCTTTGGGTGTCTCCACTGGCTCGGAGGCTGGAGCCTGGAGCCGAGTCTGGGCCGCAGAGCCCAGCGAAAAGAGGAGGAGATAGCGAGCTCCTTTGCGCCGGTGCTTTGCTCCCTGGGGACGGGGATGGGGATGGAGGCCCGAAGAGAAGTCTCAGTTTTCTCCTAACCCACTCGAGTGGAGTCTGACCTCACGGTGCTTCTGGTACTAGGGGAAAAGAATAGGTGGTGCCTGTGGAGAGGTCTTCTCCTATTATTGCCATAGAGTTGGATTCTTGGTACTTTGTTACTCGCTCAAGCAAAAGCTTGGTTTAATCTCTATTTTCAAAAGAATATTCATTTTCTAGAGAAGAGGCCAGAAGAGAATCAAATAACTGGTTAAGAGGGATTCGGGCCCTGGTAGTTTGTGTCACAGATTGATCTTGTTATCAGACATACTTACTCTAATGTGTAAACTAGTCTAGCTAGTTTCTCCCCTTTGCAAAGATTGTTTTGAATGTTAAGGAGTTTGAGGATGTGTGTCCTCTGTTTTAAAAATGCAGAGTGGGAGGTGCAAGCCCTTAGAGAATTGGATTTAAGAACACGTTTTGGCCTCGTTTTGGAATTTAAACAGAGGCCTACAAGTCCTGGGCTTACCTGCCAATGCAGGAGCCCCGGGTTCTGTCCCTGGGTGGGGAAGATGCCCTGGAGAAGGAAATGGCAGCTCACTCCAGTTTTCTTGCCTGGGAAATCCATGGACAGAGGAGCTTGGCGGGGTACAGTCCATGGGGTGACAAAAGAGTCGGACCGACTTAGCGACTAAAACAAGTCCTTGGTTAAATAATTGTAAAATTAGTGTGGTTAGCTGCACGTTTTCTCAGTCCCAACTTTTGTTTCAATAACTTTGTGACAGTAAGCTAGCTAATTTTTTTAGTGCCAAAGTTCAGATAATAATGCCTTAACAACAACCCAATAAGTTATTATCCCTAATTTACTGCTAAGGAAGCTGCACAGTTTCTTGCCCTGGGTCACACAAATAATAAGGGTAGGGACCAGAGTTAAATTCCAGGCAGCCTGAACCCATATGCCATGCACTTAACCACTGGATTATATAACATCTATATTTGAAAGTGTTTTTGAATTTCTGATAGTCTTCTGATCATGGAGTTCATTACTTTTTCTTTTGAGAAGATTTGTGTGATATAATCTTTTAATTCATTGTTTTCTCATTGATGTAGTTGATGAATTTAGAAACTGCTGATGTAATAATAGCTTTAAGAATTAAAACTTTTATTATAAAAATACTAGGTATGAGATGGAAATGTCTTTCAGGGGTCAGTTCTGGATCCTCTTCTCTATATACTTTTTCCTAGATCCATTCTTATAATTTAAATATCATCTATAGGTTGAAGACTGCCAGACTTGTTTCTCCAACCTAGGCCTTTGTTAAATTGAGAAAACAGCTGCCTGCTCTATTTGTATTTAAATTTGTAGTGAGAATCTCCATCTTCATATGGCAAACTGAATTCATGATTATCCATAATAAATCTATTTTTCTCATGCTCATCCACCCAGTAAATGATGACCTAATTCTTTGAAACAGGCAAAAAAAGTCTTCCAGTCTTCCTTCACTCCTCTCTTAAAGATACCATATCTTATCCCATCAACAAATCCCATCTGCCATTCAAAACCTATCCTAATCCCAGCCCTTTCACTACCTCCTGGTCTGGTCCACTGGAGGATTATATTGCCTCTTGAGTCTCTTCTTCTGCCTTTTCTCCTTCATAGTGTAATTTCTCATATTGCAGACAGATTAATACCATCCTTCCATTCCTCTGTTCACATCTTCCAGGGGTGTCGTTTTACCCAAAGTTTAAAAAAAAAAGCCAAAGTCTTCATCCGAAGTTCTGTGTTGTTCGTTCTCCAGTTGTTCTATTGTTTTTCTCTTACCTACTCTGCAAAACATCGTGGCCTCCTTAGCAGTACTCAGGCATACTGAGAACACTCCTGCCTCAGTCTTATTCAGACCACCAGGACCTCCTTTCTTCTAGGCTTCCAGGCTACTCTCTTTGAATCCGTAGGCCTCTGTCCTTTACAGAGAAACTCTGACCATTCTTTCAATTAAAATAGTAACTTTCTTCCCCACACAATGTGATTTCTTGTTTTCCATAGTACCTATCACCATCTTATGGTTTACATATTAATTTGTAACTGTCTCACTCCAATGATGTTAGCTCTGTGAAAACCAGTTTTATACTCTGCTATATCCTCATAGTAGAAGCTTAATAAAGATTCATTGAATGACTGGATCAATCTACCCTTCCTTCCCAAATTTAGTCTGATCCTGAACCACTTCATTATTATACATCATGACCTGTTTGTTACTTAAACCAGAAACCTGGACGTGGTCCTAGCTTTTTCCCTTTTTTCTTATTCCACATATCCAAATCATTGACAGGTATAGTTTGATCTGCTTCAGAGTAGATCTTGAGTGTGTCTACTTCTAGTCCAGACCGCTGTCATTTCTTTCCTGGCCACTGGTTTGTTTTCTTTCTTTTACACATACAGCTCCTCCCTAGCCACCCTCTGGCCTTCACACAACAGCCACAGTAGAGATGTAAATCAGATAATCTCACTGTTTTGGTTAAACCTTTCAGTGTTTTCTCACTTTATAGAAAATAAAATTCAAACTTTTTACTGTGCTTATTAAGCCCTAAGTGATCTGGCTACTGCCTACCTTGTAATTTTGGCTGTAAGATTGAGTTTAAAATGTGATCTTTGGATTCAGGCTGCATTGAGTTGAATCCAAGCTCCACCACTTGTTATGTGATTCTGAAGTTTCATAGGTTTCTGGTAGTACTTACATAAGAGCTTGCACTGAATTACTTAACACGATGTCTAGCATGGATTAAGCACTCAAAAAGTAAACTCTCACCACATTCCCTCATGTTCACAGCTCAGCAATTGGGCTTTCTCTCACATCCTCAAACACATGGAACTCTTGTACCCATGGGCCTTTTTCCTTACTATTCCCTCTGCCTGGAACACTGTTCCTCCTGGTTAGCATTTTGCCTTTCATGTCTCAACTTAAATGTCACTTCCTCAGCGAGACTTTGCCTGACCTTCACTAAGGTAGGTCCCCACTTCCATCTCTCCCCGCATTTCTGTTACAGTACTCAATTCTTTCACGGTATTGCTCATGATAAGTGGTGTCACTTATCTGTGGAAGGTAACTACATCCAGAATGTATCAGTAGTTCCACACAGGAGTGAATTCTGCTTTTGTTCAGTCCCATCCTGGTGGTTAGTGCAGCGCTGGGGAGGAACGTAATAAGCAGATTGTTGAAGGGAATGATAAAGGCAAGACCATTTTAGAAACTGAAATACAAATTATTTTCAGAAGAGGGATGTGTTACAGTGGATTTCTTTTTATGACAAAGCAGAAAAGTGAAAAATAAATACCAGGATCATTCAGAATTTAGAAATGAAAAAGAAAGTTAAGGTTTAGGGATAACAGACAGCTTCACTTCACTTTCAATCGTCCCCTTTTCTGAAGTGTGTATTTCTAAAGAGGGGTTTGCTTGTTTGTTTTCCTTCATTTCCTAGCCAGTGTCCAGCATGTAGTAGGATACAAGAATCTCTTGAGACCCAGGACCCTGTCTTGATGGCCAGATCAGTTTTACTGAGCTCATTGGGTACAGTTATTGGCGTGAAATATTCCAGTAGATAAGAGAAAGGCAGGTTTCTGCTCTCGAGGATTTATACTGACTACTAATAAGCCTTAAATATCTTGGGCCAAAGGTTGATTGTGAGATATTCTCTGGTCTTCAGTACTTATGAAAAATTTTGTATTCTGTGCTTTACTTTCAGACCCTTTTTCCCCTCTTACTTTATGAGAAAACTCCTCACTGACTGTGGGAAACCACTCGGGAATAAAATATGGAAGCTTCAGCATGATTTAAATACCCTTGTTTTACCCCTGGTTCTTTTCAGTAAGTCAACTAAAATAGCTGTGCCTGCAAGGATCTTGAACGTGATGTACATATCAAAGTTCCTATAAATGTAGATTTTTTTCAGGTTTCATTAATAGACTAGCTGAATATATAGGTTCTAATGGTTTAGCAGTTCAAGGAAAATTCAGTATTAAAGAATAAATGTGTCTCCTAATAATTCTTTTGACTTCTAAGAAGGGAACATGCATCTTTATGTAGTTTCATGGACAGTGTGACTTTGGCAGTTAGATTGATTGAAAAATACTTGAACTTGCTACTTTTGGGTTTTATTTTTGGTTATTATTCAGTGGGACACTTCCTTATAGCCTTGGTACCCTCATCAGCACTCTCCTTTCCTCATCTCCCACCTCAGCCCAGTCCTGGGACAGTACCCACATCTCTGCTTTTGTGTCTGTCTTTTCACTTGTTTGCTTCCTTAGAGATGAAGAGGAATGATTTTAAGCAGTACTCTCAACACCATCTTCTTTGACTCTTATACCAGAGAACATTTTAAAATTGTAGATCTTTTAACAGGAACGTAGTTTTCTGGATTAAACATTTATCTGATACTAGAAATAACACTGTTACCCAATAGATAACTGACAAGTTGAAATAATCTTAAAGTGTGGATCAAAAAGAAAGGCATTTTATGAGCAGATGGATATTGCTTTCATATGTACACAGCATCAGGAATGATACAGCACTCCTTTCATGATGAGTTTTAGGCATTGAGGGCTACATTTTTACCACGAAACAGAAATATGGGCACTGGACAAATTGAGAAGTGGGATAGAGAACAAGCAAGAAATTTTAGACGTTACTGAAGATTTTGAGAGGAAGATGCATCCTAAAAGCTACTCTTGAGACATTTCTATTCCCCTCCGGTATCTTTTTGGTTGTCAGTCCTTCAGTTCAGTTCAGTCGCTCAGTCGTATCTGACTCTTTGCAACCTCATGAATCGCAGCACACCAGGCCTCCCTGTCCATCACCAACTCCCGGAGTTCACCCAGACCCACGTCCGTTGAGTCATTGATGCCATCCAGCCATCTCATCCTCGGTCAACGCTTTCTCTTCCTGCCCCCAACCCCTCCCAGCATCAAACTCTTTTCCAGTGAGTCAGCTCTTCGCATGAGGTGGCCAAAGTACTGGAGTTTCAGCTTTAGCATCATTCCTTCCAAAGAAATCCCAGGGCTGATCTCCTTCAGAATGGACTGATTGGATCTCCTTGCAGTCCAAGGGACTCACTATAATTCAAAAGCATCAATTCTTCGGCGCTCAGCCTTCTTCACAGTCCAACTCTCACATCCATACATGACTCCTGGAAAAACCATAGCCTTGACTAGATGGACCTTAGTCGGCAAAGTAATGTCTCTGCTTTTGAATATGCTATTTAGGTTGGTCATAACTTTTCTTCCAAGGAGTAAGCATCTTTTAATTTCATGGCTGCAGTCACCATCTGCAGTGATTTTGGAGCCCCCCCAAAATAAAGTCTGACACTGTTTCCACTGTTTCCCCATCTGTTTCCCGTGGAGTGATGGGACTGGATGCCATGATCTTCATTTTCTGAATGTTGAGCCTTAAGCCAACTTTTTAACTCTCTTTCACTTTCATCAAGCGGCTTTTTAGTTCCTCTTCACTTTCTGCCATAAGGGTGGTGTCATCTGCATATCTGAGGTTATTGATATTTCTCCCAGCAATCTTGATTCCAGCTTGTATTTCTTCCAATCCAGCATTTCTCATGATGTTCTTTGCATATAAATTAAATAAGCAGGGTGACAATATACANTTTTTCACTCTCCTCTTTCATTTTCATCAAGAGGCTTTTTAGTTTCTCTTCACTTTCTGCCATAAGGGTGGTGTCATCTGCATATCTAAGGTTCTTGATATTTCTCCCAGCGATCTTGATTCCAGCTGTGCTTTTTCCAGCCCAGCGTTTCTCATGATGTACTCTGCATATAAGTTAAATAAGCAGAGTGAAAATATACAGCCTTGATGTACTTCTTTTCCTACATGGAACCAGTCTATTTTTCCATGTCCAGTTCTAACTGTTGCTTTCTGTCCTTTATATAGGTTTCTCAAGAGGCAAGTCAGGTGGTTTGGTATTCCTATCTCTTTCAGAATTTTCCACAGTTTATTGTGACCCACAGTCAAAGTCTTTGGCATAGACAATAAAGCAGAAGTAGATGTTTTCCTGGAACTCTCTTGCTTTTTCGATGATCCAGCAGATATTGGCAATTTGATCTCCAGTTCCTTTGCCTTTTCTAAAACCAGCTTGAATACCTGGAATTTCACNACCCACAGTCAAAGTCTTTGGCATAGACAATAAAGCAGAAGTAGATGTTTTCCTGGAACTCTCTTGCTTTTTCGATGATCCAGCAGATATTGGCAATTTGATCTCCAGTTCCTTTGCCTTTTCTAAAACCAGCTTGAATACCTGGAATTTCACAGTTCATGTATTGCTGAAGCCTGGCTTGGAGAATTTTGAGAATTACTTTACTAGCATGTGAGATGAGTTCAATTGTGCAGTAGTTTGAGCATTCTTTGGCATTGCCTTTCTTTGGGATTGGAATTAAAAATGACCTTTTCCAGTCCTGTGGCCCCTGCTGAGTTTTCTATATTTGCTGGCATATTGAGTGCAGCACTTTCACAGCATCATCTTTCAGAATTTGAAATAGCTCCATTGGAATTCCATCACCTACACTAGTTTTGTTGGTAGTGATACTTTCTAAGGTCCATTTGAATTCACATTCTAGGATGTCTAGCTCTAGGTGAGTGATCTCACCCTTGTGATTATCTGGGTTGTGAAGATCTTTTTTGTACAGTTCTTTGTATTCTTGCCACCTCTTCTTAATATCTTCTGCTTCGGTTAAGTCCATACCATTTTGTCCTTTATCAAGCCCATCTTTGCATGAAATGTTCCCTTGGTATCTCTAATTTTCTTNAACAGCTCCACTGGAATTCCATCACCTCCACTAGCTTTGTTCGTAGTGATCCTTTCTAAGGCCCACTTGGCTTCACATTCCAGGATGTCTGGCTCTAGATTAGTAATCACATCATCATGATTATCTGGGTAGTGAAGATCTTTTTTGTATAGTTCTTCCATGTATTCTTGCCACCTGTTCTTAATATCTTCTGCTTCTGTTGGTCCAGACCATTTCTGTCTTTTATCGAGCCCATTTTTTCATGAAATGTTCCCTTGGTATCTCTAATTTTCTTGAAGAGATCTCTAGTCTTTCCCATTCTGTTGTTTTCCTCTATTTCTTTGCATTCATCACTGAAGAAGGCTTTCTTATCTCTTCTTGCTATTCTTTGGAACTCTGCATTCAGATGCTTATATCTTTCCTTTTTTCCTTTGCTTTTTGTCTCTCTTCTTTTCACAGCTATTTGTAAGGCCTCTCCAGACAGCCATTTTGCTTTTTTGCATTTCTTTTCCATGGGGATGGTCTTGATCCCTGTCTCCTGTACAGTGTCACGAACCTCATTCCATAGTTCATCAGGCACTCTATCTATCAAGTCTAGGCCCTTAAATCTATTTCTCACTTCCACTGTATAGTCATAAGGGATTTTATTTAGGTCATACCTGAATGGTCTAGTGGTTCTCCCTACTTTCCTCAATTTAAGTCGGATTTGGCAATAAGGAGTTAATGATCTGAGCCCCAGTCAGCTCCCGGTCTTGTTTTTGTTGACTGTATAGAGCTTCTCCATCTTTGGCTGCAAAGAATATAATCAGTCTGATTTCGGTGTTGACCATCTGGTGATGTCCATGTGTAGAGTCTTCTCTTGTANACCTGAATGGTCTAGTGGTTCTCCCTACTTTCCTCAATTTAAGTCGGATTTGGCAATAAGGAGTTAATGATCTGAGCCCCAGTCAGCTCCCGGTCTTGTTTTTGTTGACTGTATAGAGCTTCTCCATCTTTGGCTGCAAAGAATATAATCAGTCTGATTTCGGTGTTGACCATCTGGTGATGTCCATGTGTAGAGTCTTCTCTTGTATACTACTGTATTATTATTTACCTACCTTTCTCTGTGAATTCATTAGAAACCAGGACATGGGAGGACTATGGAATGAGCACATAGTTGCTGTGTCTAACATTAAAAATCTTTAACCAACTTCTGAAAATAAATAAAGTCTATCAGAAATGGTTTTAATGACCTCCAACTATCAGCATGGAAGAGAGTGTCCAAAAATTGGGGAAATCAGTAAAGTTATTCAAAGAATGGAAGAAAGCATTCAGATAACCTTACTTCTATGCTTAGGAGCTATGTGACTACTCTGTATAAGGCAATATTGACAGTCCCAGGGGACTGACCATTCTGTATAAGGCAATACTGAAAGTCCTGGGGGACTGACCACTCCGTATAAGGCGATACTGAGAGTCCTGGTGAACTGACCACTCTGTATAAGGTAATACTGACAGTCCTGGGGGACTGTATCCATGTTACCCTCATTCAAACAAGTTTTGCTTGATGCCTTCAATGTACCAGGTTCTATATTAAATGCCAGAGACACAGGATAAATAAGATCTATTAACTACCTTTTGCTTATATCCTGTTTGGGAAGATTAATTGCTTAACAAAAAATTAGAGCCAAATATTGGTTTCTATGTGGTAGGGGTATATGCATGTATGTGTGTGGTGTGTACATGCGCGCGTTAGACACTCAGTCATGTCCAGCTCTTTGCAACTCCATGGACTGTAGCTCATGAGGCTCCTCTGTCCATGGAATTCTGCAGGCAAGAATACTGGAGTGGGTTGCCATTCCCTTCTCCAGGGGTTCTTCCTGAGCCAGGGATTGAACCTGGGTCTCCTGTATTGCAGGCAGATTCACCATCTCAGCCACCTGGGAAGACCTTCTATACTAGTAGTATTTCTTTAAATTAATTCATTTTTCAATTGAAGGATAATTGCTTTACAGAATTTTGTTGTTTTCTGTCAAACCTCAACATGAGTCAGCCATAGGTATACGTATATCCCCTCCCTTTGGAACCTCCCTCCCCTCTCCCTCCCATCCCCCTCCCCACCTCACCCCTCTAGGTTGACACAGAGCCCCTGTTTGAGTTTCCTGAGCCATACAGCAAATTCCCATTGGCTATCTATTTTACATATGGTGATGTAAGTTTCCGCATTACTCTTTCCACACATCTCACCCTCTGCTCCCCTCTCCCCAGGTCCATAATTCTGTTCTCAATGTCTGTTTCTCCACTGCTGCCCCATAAGTAAATTCTTCAGGACCATTTTTCTAGATTCTGTATGTATGCATTGGTGTACAACATTTGTCTTTCCGACTTACTTCACTCTTTGTAATAGGCTCTAGGTTCATCCACCTCATTAGAACTGACTCAAGTGTGTTCCTTTTTCTGGCTGAGTAATAGTACATTGTGTATATGTACCAAAACTTCTTTATCCATTCATCCGTCAGTGGACATCTAGGCTGCTTCCATGTTCTAGCTATTGTAAACACTGCTGCAGTGATCAGTGGGATACGTGTGTCTTTTCAGTTTGGGTTTCCTCGGGGTATATGCCTAGGAGTGGGACTGCTGGGTCATATGGTGGTATCTTTATATTCAACAAACATAATGGCACTAATCTAGGTTCCTGAGCTCAGCTGGTGACCCACCCAAACAAAGCCTTCCTACCACTGGGGTCCAGAGAGAGATCCAGACCATAGATGAGTTACATGCAGTATGCTGGAGGAGGGAAGGTCAGAAAATGATTTGCAGAGAAGGTGACATTTGAACTTTCCGGAAGGATGAGAGGGTTTACCAGGTAGTCAGGGTAGGCATGGCGACATGGTAAGAAGAGTAAATGGAATATGGAAAAAGAGAGTAAACACTAATTGTAGCTCACAGGGCTGTTATTCCAGTTGTATTTGTAATACCAATCTCAGCTTCCAACAGTTCTGGAAAATTATGCTGAGCAAAGACCTATACAGCTTCAAGTAGCACTTAAAGAAAATGTCAATGTCACGGCACTAGATTCCACAGCTGCGACCCAGGACACCCACAGGGCGGAAAAGCAGGGAAAAGAGGTCATCCTTTTGAGTATCACTTCTCTGACCATAACTACTTAGGACATTTTGAGTTCTTTTCTGAGCAGGCAGCCCCATTTTCATGCTCAGCCTATTTCTCAGTAAGATTGTTAGATTCCCGCATTTCTACAACAACAACAGAAAAAATCAAAAGCAGTTCTTTTTAAAGTAATTGCATGGTTCCAACCATATGCTCTCCCCTTCTCTTTACTGAGTATCATTCACTTAGGACTGGCGTAATCCCTTCCTAAATTGGAGGTTTGCATATGTAATTATATCAAATGATGTGTTTGTATATCTCCAAACCACTTTCAAGAGCTTGCCTATGAGTTATCTTTGAAATTCAATTTCATCGTGTCAGTCCCCAATTTACTGTGCCCAATGGGTCTACAGTTACGTGTGTGATGTGCGTGCCTCCCACTTGCAGAGATTACACAGTGAGGATGCCTTCCACAGTGATGCACCAGAGCAGTTGAAGAGGGAATTGCTCTGTTTCAGGCTCTGCCCTGTTCTAAGGCTCAACTGCATTCAGCTACAACAAAGCTGTCAGAAGGGAAGATGCAGCTTTGGCAGTTTTGTCTGGTTCCTCTGGTCTGTGAGAGATGGTCCACCTCATTCCTGTGTGACTGCAAAGCACCCTGTGCTGCTGAAGCCCCATAGCTCGTCCTAAGTGTATACCTTTAGAGGGAAGAAAGCTTTTTCCCTTCCTTGGTTTAGTTGACCCTGTCTTGACAACAAGGTTTATTTTTGGTGCAAATAACCACCAATTGTGACTTTAACCCAAAATGTTCTTTTCATTATATTTATGTTCCAGATTCCCCATGGACAACCTGATAGATCGATACATTCCAATCCTTCTTCCTACCAGACTTGTAGACTAACTCACTCATTCATTCATTCATTCAATCTTTAAAAATATATAGTGAAATGTAGTGAAAAATATGGGTGAAATGTAGTCATTCAATCATTTAAATATTTTTAAAGATCTATCTCCTCCAAAACTGAAAGACTTGTTAAAATCTAAAAGGCAGAGTTTATGATCTTCTGTTGATTTTTAAACAGCTTTCCTGATACATAATTTATGTACAATAACAATCACCTATTTAAAGATACAATTCACTGGCTTTCAGAATACTTAAGGAACTGTGCAGCCAAAACCGTAATCTGTAATTTTAGAGCATTTCCATCAGCCCCAAAAGAAACTTTGCACCCCTTATAATTCACTCTGTGTCCCTTGCCCTGCTTCGTCCCATTTCCTACTAATTTTCACTTTTTAAATTGATTAATTCATTTTCGGCTGCGCTGGACCTTTCCTGCCCTTGGGCCTTCTCTGGCTGCAGCGGGCAGGGCTGCTCTTTGTCGCGGGGGCACCTGCTCACTGTGCGTGTCTCTTGCTGCAGAGCGGGGACTCTCGGCGCGCAGGCGGCAGTACTCGTGGCACCGGGGCTCAGTGGCCCTCTGGGATCTTCCCAGACCAGGGGTCAAACATGTGGCCTCTGCACTGGCAGGTAGACTCTTTTACTACTGGGCCACCAGGCAAGTCCTAATTTTCACTTTGACTTAGAGTTTTCTCCTATGTTTTAGATCGGTGAAAATAAAGGTGATGGAAACCCAGAGACCTGAGCCCTGTGGAGGTTTCCTTGCCTTTTCCTCCAGGGACGGAAACTCTTTGTCTTTCTCATAGCTCTGGGGTCACTGTCCTGAGTGTTCGTCAGACTCTTCAGGAAGCCCGTCTTCTCTGTGGGCTGATAAGTGAGTGAAAAGCGCACCCTGGGAAAGGTAGGCAGATGGAAGGGAGCCACCTGCCCCCCGACTTGCACACAGACTCTGTGGCAAGGGGCTTTCCTCAAGAATTACCCTCGGGATGGCTGGGAGGGGAAGCTGACCTCCTCCCAGAGCGCCGTCACTGCAGTGGGCCAGCTGCACGCCGCGCACGAGGAGGACCTGGACTGACTCAGGAGCCCACAGCGGGGCAGAGGGGAAGGGCTGCTCGGCCTCTGTGTCTGCAAAGCAGCAGGCAAACAGGAACAGAGGCTGTCAGCCCGCTCACCCCTTTACAGCCTCCATATAACAAGCATTTCTCATTCCCACTGGCACCTCTCACAGAGGAGGCTCCCTGAAGAGGGGGTGAGGGCTGCAAAAGCCTCCTGACCCCTTTCAAGAACACAGTTACTTCTCACTTAGAAAGAGCTTCCATGACAAATGAGCTTGTAGAACAGCCTGACCTGAAAGTGAAGGCGTCAGATTTGTGTGTTAGGTACTTGCTGGTGTGACACGCTGACCCTGAGTCAGTATGACTCATAGCAGGCTCCTCTCTGTTCCCCCCTGATCACCTCACCCACCAGTGCATTCACACATCTCCATGTCCCCTTTGCTCACCCATCTCACACACACACACACACACACACGCACGCATGCACGCACGCACAGTGAGCCCAAGGTCTGACCCAGATGCTAAAGCTGCTCAGTGTATTTCATTCTTGGATGGGAAGAAAAACTCATGTCAATAAAAGGTCATGCTGAAATTCAGCAAAGAATACTGGCATTGCAGAGAGCCTTCTTGTAGAATCAGAGCACTGTCTCAAGGCATCACCCCAAGAGATTCAGAGACAGGAAATGAGGGATGGAATGGGGCACAGAACCACGTGTTCTGAGTTTCCAGGAGGTTCTGATGGGCAGCTAAGGAAGGGAAGTTACTGATTCTCTCCCTGGAAGTTTCTTTTTTTTTTTTTTTCAGGGAAAGAGTTTTATTTATTTTATTTTTTTACTTGTTGAAACTGAACATTTTGTTTTTATTTTTTCTTTTATGGTTCCGGGTTTTTTTTTTTTAATATAAATTTATTTATTTTAACTGGAGGTTAATTACTTTACCATAGTGTATTGGTTTTGCCGTACATCAACATGAATCCGCCACAGGTATGCATGTGTTCCCCATCCTAAACCCCTCTCTCTCCTCGCTCCCCGTACCATCCGTCTGGAATCTATCTACCTCTCTGCCTGGTTGGCTGTGCCAGGTCTTTATAGCATGTGGGGTCTTTGGTCTCTGCTGCAGCTTGCAGGATCTGTGAGCTACGGCATGCTGAACCCTCAGTTGCAGCATATGGGATCTAGTTCTGTGATCAGGGATTGAACCTCAGGCCCCCTGCATTTGCGGCACAGAGTCTTAGCCACTGGACCACCAGGGAAGCTTGAAACTCTTGATAGCAGTCTTTCCCCATCATCTCTGACAGTAACTCATTTTTATACGCAGAAGTGCCTAGCACTGCACCATTCACATAGAGGAACTCAGAAAATAGCTTTAACTGAGCACTGAAGACACACAGCCCCTCCCCACCAGCAGATACTCTCCCCATACACAAAACAGTGCCTCCTAAACAGCCACGTTCTAAGCCTGTAGCAAAACTGAAGATCAGAATATAAGTGATCTCTCTTTTCCGCAGCAGCTTTTGTCAACTGACTGCTAATGAGTCTCCAGTTTTGTTTTAGGCCAGGTGCTTAGGTGGACACCAGAGCTTCTGGAGCAGAAGGCAGGTCTTTCCCATGAAGTCACTCTGTCGGTCTGTCTAGTGGGAAAATACAGACATGTGAGCAAAGAAGTGTAGTAAAAGGGAAGAATTATACTTGTTCTGGTAGTATTTATCGGACCCCTAACCCTGGGAGAGAGGGTCACCTCTCTAACATCTGAGCTAAGTTTGAAAAATCTGTGGATGAAGCAGAAAGGTGGGGGCACATTCAGGGAAACTTTCATGGAAAGGTAGGTCATTGGCGCACGGGGAGTGTGGGTTTCCCTCCCGTGGGAGTGTGGACGGATGAGAGTGGAGAGAGTGGGATTCAAACCACGGCCCTCAGTTTGGAGCTCAAACCTAGGCACACCTCCTGGACCCTGTCAAACCTTAGATTGGAAATTGAACCCTCTGTCTTTTAATTAAGATCACTCACATGGTGTCTGGACTTAACTGAAGTTCAGGTTCTTTATGTCTCAATGCAGAAGGAACTCAGCAAGAGACAAAGTGACAAGTAAGAATTTAATTATTAATGCAGGATGTTTGTGAAGGATACAAGCAGGCAGGCAAGGGGGCTCTGCCTCAAGAGCTAAGTGGGAAAGCAGGTTAATGTAGAGAGAGACATAGTCCACAGAGAGAAGACAGTCCATCTCTGAAGGCAGCCGAGACCTTGAAATGTGCAGTGGTTAGTTTTTACAGGCCAAGTAATTTCATGGGCTAACAAATGGGAAGATTATTCCAACTATCTGGTGGGGATGTCCACACCTGGGGCAGGCCCATTTTTTGGCCTTTTATGGTCAGTCTTTCGACTGTCACGAGGCTGTGAGGGTGTCATGGAGCATGCTAATGCCTTACAATGATCATGTAATGAGGCTCAAGTTCTGCTGGAAGTCAGATCTTCCTAACCCTAACCCTAACAGCCATGTTACTTCCAGTAGAATTTTATTTTCAAGGCCATGGGGAGCCATTTAACCCCATTATAGTCTTTTTTTGGCTTTCTGTAAAATCCCACGGGCGGAGAAGCCTGGTGGGCCGCAGTCCCTGGGGTCGCTAAGAGTCGGACAGGACCGAGTGACTTGACTTTCACTTTTCACTTTCATGCATTGGAAAAGGAAATGGCAACCCACTCCAGTGTTCTTGCCTGGAGAACCCCAGGGATGGGGGAGCCTGGTGGGCTGCCGTCTATGGGGTCACACAGAGTCAGACACGACTGAAGCGACTTAGCAGCAGCAGCAAAATCATGTACTCCATCCACTACCGGAAAATAAACACATGAACGCCTCAGCAGATTTTGATGACGTACCTTTTCCATATTTCATGCACTTCACCAGCACTGAGAGTGAGCTTTTCACTTCTCTCATCAGCATAAGTCAGCAGCCCAGTCGGAGGGTCATATTTTCAGGGACAGTGTGGAATCAAGAAACGGAATGTAAATTTGACCTCCTAATTGCCATTTAAGAATAATCATGAGAAAGTCTGCAAAAGACAAATTGGATGGCCTTGAAAGTTTTGTCTTCTCCTTCCCTTTTCTTTGTCTCTCTGCTCAAAGGGACGATTCATTGATGAGAAATGCCATTCATAGGAAAGAATGTTAATTCCAATGCAGAACTTATTTTGTGTAAAGATTAAAACAAAGAGATAAAGCTAAAGCATAAGATATTTCATATATTAGGTATTAAAGAAAAAAAACTTGTTTTGTGTAAAGATTTAAACAAATAAACCAAAGTGATAAAGCTATAGCATGAGATCTTTCATATATGAGTAAAATTTGAAATAATTATGTGTACAAGTAATCATTGCAAAAATAACCTTGTCAGTATAACCAAAATATGTAAGCGTAAAAAAAGTTAAATAAGAAAGTTCTGTTTCATAGCCTGAATCTAATCAGCAATCTATTAATTGTTCAAGAACTCTAAAATCTTCAATGAGGTTAATTTCAGTCATATATGCAAATAAATTATTGAAATTCCTCATTACCAGAAAAACAATTCTTCCATAGTGAGGTTTCACATCCCCAAAGTGATTAAAATACCTCAACAGTGGAAAGCAGAACCCAGAAGCAAATTTTTCGGGTTCTCTTTGTCAGTTTTATTTTGTTCAGAGTAATTCTGAAACCATCTGACTGTTGCTGAGGACTGGTGAGTTATACTGTTCCCGTGGCTTTTGCTTTTCCTTTATCTGGACTTGCTTCCCACATTCAGTAAGCTGCTTGCCCCAGATATTTACAAGTCAAATATTCTCATTTCTACACAGGTCTGATTACAACAACTTCAAGGAAATTGGATCGAGAACAGCAGGCAGAACATTTTCTGGAGGTAAGTGCATAGAGGGAGCCGATATTCATTAAAACTGACTTTCCCTCAACTACTTTAACCTTCCACGTGAACTGGAGCTTGAATGTGTATGAACAGTGGGCTGCAAAATGAAACTATTTCTCTTGGGCTGATTGGTTCTGAAGCTGGAGATTTCCGGTGCCTTCCTGTGAATGCACTCCGGTGTGCTGAGAGTGGATGGCGGGACCTTTGCCCTTCCTGCAAAGCAAGCAGATGTATTGACATCACTGCCTTGACTTTGGGCCCCTTTGTCAATAATCAGAGAAGAAAGTTCAGGAGCAGAGCCTTGTAAGCCATCGTGGCCTCAGAGGTAAAAAGAAAGCGTGCGCGCCGAAGTGCAGCAGTTAGCGTGGAGCTCGCCCTTTGTGAAGAAGGGCACTGCCAGGCTCCTCGCTTCTTTTCTTGGGAGAGACCGAGGAAGGGAAAGCTGGCTGATTCACAGCCGGAGAGGACTCTTTCTGAAATCATAAAATGTGCTCCTATAATTCATTAAGACAGAAGCAGCAATATAAACTGTAAGAGCATTATTTCTGGAGAAAAAAAAAAAACACAAAAACATAAGGCAAGGGATGAGAAAGTAGATATGAAAGAGTCTTTTGGAACAGTCTTTCCATAAAGCCTGGGTGATACGTATGACGCTGTGATTTAAGTGTGACAGTCTCGATACTGAGCGGATGGTGATGCTTAGAAGGTGAAGCCCTGTTATATGGTGTCCTTGCTGCTAAAATGATCTGTCAGTCCCAGGAGCCACTCACTGGAATCCACCATCCTGTACACACATACACACACCTCACATCTCTTCTGATAGTCTCATTTAAGTCAGTTCTCCAGTAGTGATTTATTTAAAGAACACTGAACTAGGAACCAGTGCCTTGGGTCCTAGGACTTTCCTTCCATGATTAGCTTGGAGCCTTAGAAGCCATTCAGCTGCCCTGGACCTCAGTTTCCCCTACTGTGAAATGTGCCAAGTAACTGCTACTCCGTATACCTCAAAGGATCGTTATTAGGATCAAACCTGACCTTTTATATCAAAGTATTTTTAAAACTCTTACAGCATTACACCTAATAAAAGATTATTATTATTATGCAGCACTATGATAACCCTTTTAAAACACTGCTATCATCATATAAAGATAAAAGACTCCAGGCTGCCAAAAAATAATTATTGTAATTCTTTTTTCAAAATCATCCTAATGGGCTCCAGTATGTACCTGGTCCAGAATTAGAATAGGTTTGCCAGAATAATAGCCTTTATATTATATTCATGGCCTTCTTTCCTCTGCAGCAGAGGCCAGGCCTCCTGGAGGGGCTGGGTTCTCAGATAGTTGAACCTATTACTTCCCAGCAGGGAAGAGGGACAGTGTCTCATTAGCTGGGAAATCTGCTGAGATCACTTACTGCCTTGTCCCTGGAAAGGTGGTGTCCTGGGGGGCGGTGTGGGGTGGTGCAGAGTGTGACTCTAGAGAAAAGAGGCAAAGGTGTTTTCCAGGCATTCGAATTCACTCCCCAAAGAATCCTTAACAATTTCCCATCCTTTACAGACTTACATGAATACCGACCCAACATTTTGGGCCTTTGGATAACAAGCTAAAATTGTGGTTTTAATTATTATCATATGGTGTCACAGTGCCCGACCTTTCCTAAAGATTCAGCTTCATCTGCACACTCCAGGACAGACAGAGCTCCAGGGCAGAAGGAGCCAGGGCAGCAGCACTGTGCTTAGCCGTTTCTCCAGGGCTGAGCTGCGCACCAGGGATACAGAATGTATGGTGAGGATGGGCAGGCAGGCAGCCGATGGTGAGTGCTGTCACTGGAGACACAGGCTCTCTGGGCGGCTCAAAGAGGGCTCCACAGCAGTGCCTGTGAAAGAGAAGCAGGTGGGCAACATGCAGTGGAGCGACTGGGAAGGCCTCTTTGAGGAGGTGATGTTTGGTGACAGGAAGCCAAGCTTCTGTTGGAGACACAGAACCAAGGCAGTGTGACTGAGGGTGTAAAATCAGAAGGCTGTAGAGGCGGTAGGAAAGCAAGCTGGAAAACACAAACAGGGCTGCGCTAAGGATTCTGAACTTCCTCCCAAGTTCGGTGGCAAGCCATGAAGCAGGGAGAGGGGGTGGGGCATGATAGGACTGGCAGAAGGAGAGACGATGGGGCGTCCTGCGGGTCAGACAGGGGCTGGGCCAGGGCCTTCACAGCTGGCAGACTGGGGAAGGGGGTTCTTTCAGAAGGACCCAGGTGAGAGACGATGGGGACTTGGATGAAGGTCTCATACAAAGTGGTTCTAGCCAACTAAGAGCATATGGCTTTTCTGCAGTTCCCGGGGTAGACTTTGAATACCTGCAGGACCTCAGGCTTACTCTAATTTGCCCTCCAGCTCTGCCCACTCACCAGTATTCCCCATCAGTGGTGCTCTTCGGTAAACGCTCTCGCAGAGGTTTTCAAAAACCGCTTGAGTACCTGTCTCCCTCTGTCTGTCTCTCTCTCATCCTCTTCTTTCTCTCTCTCTTTCTCTCACACACACACATAACACTCTTCCTTTCACTTCCTAAATTATACAATTCTTACGTTGTTTTTTTCTGTATAATATTTCTGCAACCATTTGAATGCCATTTCTTTCTTTGTTCTGATTGGATCATGGAAGGAGTATTGCTTTAACTCATCCCTGCAAGAAGAATGAATAAAATAATATCATTCAGAGTACAGAATAGAGTTCTCGGCTGTACACAAATTTTTGTAACTGCCAATACATTGTGTGAGTTTTAAGTCTGGCCTATAGGTAATTAACCTCCTAGGAAGCCTTTAATTGCCAAGATAACCCATATTAAACTCATATTAACCTTGTGGCTCTATTTCATCTTTCTCCTCTCCAATCAAGTAAATTGGACTCTTCTTGAAAGGCTCCGTTTAGAAGCTGACTTGGGAGATACACTTCTGAATAGGTAACCAGAAGGACATTAATGATTTGTTTATAGTGTGCTGGCCCTATTATAGAAGGCACTTTAATTGTTTACTGCTGGTACTATGCCTGTACTTTAATTTCAGAAATTTAGCTTGACTGTGTATACACTGTAGGGCTTCCCAGGTGGTGCTAGTGATAAAGAACCTGCCTGTCAATGCAAGAGACTCCGGTTCAATCCTAGGCTCTGAAAGATCCCCTTGGAGAAGGAAATGGCAACCCACACCAGTAGGCTTGCCTGCAGAATCCCACGGACAGAGGAACCTGGCGGGCCACAGTCGTCCACAAAGAGTTGGACATGACCGAAGCGACTTAGCGTGCATGCATACACACTGTAAGGGTTTTGGAGTTTATACCACATTTGCCTTAAACCTGTGACGATAAGAAGGGATTGTCATTATCAGAATCAAAGGGACTTGCTAAAGAAACAAGAGCAGCAAAGGAGTACAGAAAAATTCCCAAGTACAGCTTAAACTGCTCTAGTGAGTTTTACCTCTTGCCTCCTCAGGAAATACGTGGAAATGTTGGCCTGATATTTTCTCCCTACCACGAAATGCAAAAATCTGGAATTTTCAGCTCATTTATTCAAAGTCATATACATCCCTCGATGTGACCGCAGTGGAGGTAGAAGGCTAATTCCAGCAAATAGATGCGCAAAGTTGAAAATGATGCACAAACTGAACTGTGAATTAACGTTTTAGCTTAATGGCTATGACTTTAGCCTTGATTACCTCGTTATCAAAAAGGCAGCTGTGAAATGAAACACATTAATTCTTTCTTATATAATGACTTGTATAGATTTTTTTTTTTTTTTTACCTACCATATTTAATCTCTTTATAGGCATGAAACTTGATTTATCAAGATAGAGAGTGGAAGTGGTGTGGAAAAGCATGGGTGATCCATTCAGCCAGTCATAAGATGATTGTAGAGACTGCTCACAGAGCCTAGACAGGCTGTCACACTCTCTGAACCCCCTTCACTTCATCTGTAAAGTGGGAATGACGGTTTCTACCATCAGTTCAGTTCAGTTCAGTTCAGTCACTCAGTCGTGTCCAGCTCTTTGTGACCCCAAGGACTACAGCACGCCAGGCCTCCCTGTGCATCACCAACTCCCAGAGCTTACTGAAACTCATGTCCACTGAGTCGGTGATGCCATCCAACCATCTCATCCTCTGTCATCCCCTTCTCCTCCCGCCTTCAGTCTTTCCCAGCGTCAGGCCTTTTCTGATGAGTCAGTTCTTCGCATCAGGTGGCCAAAGTATTGGAGCTTGCACTTAAGCATCAGTCCGTCCAATGAGTATTCAGGACTGAATTCCTTTAGGATGGACTGGTTGGATCTCCTTGCAGTCCAAGGGACTCTCAAGAGTCTTCTCCAATACCACAATATGAAAGCATCAGTTCTTCGGTGTCCAGCCTTCTTTATGGTCCAACTCTCACATCCATACATGACTACTGGAAAAACCAGAGCTTTGACTAGATGAACCTTTGTCAGCAAAGTGATGTCTCTGCTTTTTAATATGCTGTCTAGGTTTGTCATAGTTCTTCTTCCTACTAAAAAAGCAACCATTTTTAAATTTCATGACTGCAGTCATTATCCACAGTGATTTTAGAGCCCCCCAAAATAAAGTCTGTCACTGTTTCCATTGTTTCCCCATCTATTTGCTATGAAATGATGGGAGACCAGATGCTATGATCTTTGTTTTTTGAATATTGAGTTTTAAAGCAGCTTTTTCACTCTCCTCTTTCACCTTGATCAAGAGTCTCTTTAGTCTGGCTCCTCTGCCTTTTCTAAGTCCTCTTCACTTTCTGCCATTAAGGTGGTATCATCTGCATATCTGAGATTATTGATATTTCTCTCAGCAATCTTGATTCCAGCTTGTGCTTCATCCAGTCTGGCATTTCGCTTGATGTACTCTGCATATAAGTTAAATAAGCAGGGTGACAATATACAGCCTTGATATACTCCTTTTCCAGTTTGGAACCACTCCATTGTTCCACGTCCGGTTCTAACTGTTCCTTCTTGACCTGCGTACAGATTTCTCAGGAGGCAGGTCAGGTGATCTGGTATTCTCATCTCCTGAAGAATTTTCCAGTTTGTCATGATACACACAGCCAGAGGCTTTGGCATGGTCAATAAAGCAGAAGTAGATGTTATTCTGGAATTCTCTTGCTTTTTCGATGATCCAGTGGATGTTGGCAATTTGATCTCTGGCTCCTCTGCCTTTTCTAAAACCAGCCTGAACATCTGGAAGTTCTCAGTTTCTAACATAGGGTTGATGTAGAGAGCGTATGACATTGCATCACCGACTCGATGGACATGAGTTTGAGCAAACTCCAGGAGTCGGTAATGGACTGGGAAGCCTAGCATGCTGCAGTTCATCGGGTCGCAAAGAGTCAGANCTGAACATCTGGAAGTTCTCAGTTTCTAACATAGGGTTGATGTAGAGAGCGTATGACATTGCATCACCGACTCGATGGACATGAGTTTGAGCAAACTCCAGGAGTCGGTAATGGACTGGGAAGCCTAGCATGCTGCAGTTCATCGGGTCGCAAAGAGTCAGACATGACTGAATGGCTAAACAGCCAAGTTCATCCTGCTCCCTCCATGATAGGGCAAAGAATCATGGGATAACACGTGGTTGGGACAAGGAATAGTGGCTTTATTTGGAAAGCCAGCAGAGATAAGAGGATGGTAGACTAGTATCCCAAAGATCCATTTTTACCTCAATTAGAATTCAGGTTTCTTTTGCACTGTAAGGAGTGGGGATATGTAGCTATCCACATAGGTCAGGTCACAAGCTCCTGTAATCTTCCAACAAGACAAATATTATTCTCTGTTCTGAAAATTTATCTCTATGTGAATGGGAAAGTGTTATACTCTTGAAGGTCAGAGCCTTTGGAATGGGCTGTCCTATCTATTTCAAGCTGTAAGCAACATTCTTAACTTACAGCAAGAGCAACGGAATACAAAGGTTAAAGTAAAAGAAACAGCTCTCATGTGGAGTCAGATTTGTTCTTCCAAATTACAGAATGACAAATGAAAGGTACCAAAGATGATACCTGTTAGATACTGTATTCCAGGAACACTGGAGTACGGGGGTCAATGTTGTCCGCGGCAGTCGACTGTCTTGTTTTTCTGTTCGGAGCATCTAGTTCAGTACCTAAGAACCATGGGACTCCCAGTAAAGGGTCTGTGAATGAGTGATTACTCTAAGAGATCGCAGAGGTAGGTATCAGCACCAGGGAAAATGCGTCGGCTTGTAGACAGAAGGGACAGAGTATTCTGCCTCTCTCCATCTGCTTTGCCCAATTAAATTAACTCTGATCCTCCATTTTGTCGTCTATAAAATGTGTATACCAAGTTGCTTCAGTCCTGTCCGACTCTGCAACCATATGGACTGTAGCCCACCAGGCTCCTCTGTCCATGGGATTCTCCAGCTAAGAATACTGGAGTGGGTTGCCATGCCCTCCTCCAGGGGCTCTTCCCAACCTAGGGATCTGAGCTGGGTTTCCTGAACTGCAGGCATATTGTTTACCATTTGAGCCCCCAGGAAAGCCCATAAAATGGGGACACAATTAAAAAAACAACTTTTGGCGGCTTTGGGTCTTTGGTGCTGTGTGCAGGCTTTATCTAGTTACGGCGTGGAGCCTGATTTCTGGTTGTGGAAGATGGGCTTCTCACCGCAGTGACTTCTCTTGCTGCGGAGCACAGTCTCTAGAGAGCGCGGGCTTCGGTAGTCGTGGTGCACAGGTTCAGTTGCTCCATAGCATGTGGAATCTTCCCAGACCAGGGATCAGACCAGTGTTCCGTGCATGGGTAGGCAGATTCAGGACCACTGGGCCGCCAGGGAAGCCGGTGCACAGACACTTTAAACCACTGTTCGCCCCTCCTCTTCCCTTGCCTGCTCTCCTTGTCCTTGGTAAATGCTTTGTCAACTCCCTGCCTTTTTTTAGTACTGCTTGCAGTATTTGAATAGCTTATAGCAGTTGATTATTCTTAAAAGATATCTCTATTTAAATAATCCTATTGTCCCGGCCTAATTATGTGTGAATCTTTATCTCAATTGCTAAAAGAGTGTGACTTTGCCTCTCTTTTGATCTTGAAATGCTCCTCTGTTCAGGGGTGGATGGCTCTGATAAAAGTCTCCGGAAGAGCACAGAGAGAGTATTTTATTTGCAAATGAAAAGATGACAAGGCCCAGTAACCAGTATAAAGACAGAGGGTGAGAAATTGCATTGAATGTGTGGGTATATCTTGCAGAAGCTCAGAGAAGGTGGTGAGGTTTTATAGTGCAGTCGGTATAAATAACAGAACACATTACAGAGGAATATGCTAGATCTATAGGAATGTAAATTATTTAGTATCTGTCTCTTTAGCATACTCATCCATCGTCCTTGGTAGGCTGCACCTCCTGTGACTACTTTTTCTTCCTGTCTGAAATTTTCATCCTTTTTTACAGTTGTATTCTCTGAGGGGGAAAAAAAATATTGCTCTTCCGTAAGTTTTTATAGCAGTTCCTCTTGCCTTGGGATGCAAATTGATTTCTTTAGTGAGGGTACATCCTTAGTGGTTTCTTACTTTGGTAAGCAGCTGCTTTTGAGATGACGGTAATTTCTGGTGGTGAAGAGTTTGCAGGTCTATTTCAACCCATTAAGCTGCCCATATTTTGATAACTTAACTCCTAGCGCAATGGCCATTGGTCTCATTAGGCTCTTTGCCACCCTCAAAAAACTTTGCAGGAAGTACCTGTAGGCCATTCCCAAAGCTGTGCGTCTGTGCACACAGACAGCGCCTGCAGCAGGCATGGGCCTCTAAAGGAGAGTTGGTTGTGACTTGTTTTCCAGAACTCCCAAAAGAGCCCTAGAACCCTCTCTTCCTGTTCTTTACTTCTGGAACCGTGCCTTCACTAGTCTTAGTTGTTCTTTGTATTTATCAACTTCAGTGAAGTTAATGTAAACTCAGTTCCATGTTTTCTTCCTTTCTTAAGTGCTTATTCTGAGCCTGGTATTGGGCCAGCACGAAGGTCCTGTTACTGGAGTTAGCATGCTTTTTCCCACTGGATGCTTGTTTCTTTCA
>SJYA01002063.1:0-38834 GCA_006410615.1 Neotragus moschatus
CATGGACAGAGGAGCCTGGCGGGCTACAGTTTATAAGATCGCAAAGAGTGCGACACGACTGACTGACTAAAACAGTAAGGGTTTTATTGGGGCGCTGCTGTAGGTACGCGAGGCGATGCGTTGTCTGGGTTTGTGTCGAACCACCTCATTCGTTGCCGTAGAGAAGGGTTGGTCGTGTTTGAAACCGAAGATGCAGAGAGGGATGCGGCGCATTGCAGCTTTTTGATAGAAGTTTTTGTTAAGGCCAGGAGTAAATTAGAAAATTTGTTACAAGAAAAGTCATTTAGCTCAGGGACTTGAAAGAGCGGGTAGGTGTTCCTCGTCAGTACTTGAACTAGATGGGCTTCAGGCGAACAACTCTCCCTCTGCTGGAGTCTGGCAGGTATACTTTTCTCTAGAAACTACTTCAAATGCCGTACAAAACTGAAGCCACGTATAATATAGTTATACTTTGACTAAATGGTACATCTTCCATTATTTTCCACCTTTTTGGGTAAATGTAAAGTCAATAAAAATGTCATTTTACCTTTTTTCATAATTTTTAAAAAGAAGGATTTAAGTTCATCTACCAACACTAAACTTTAACATTTATTAGTTAAGTGGATTTTAAGGGAAGCTTTTTTTTTGGGGGGGGTGGAGGGTGTTGAATTAATGTGGTTTTTATTTAAAAAAAAACAGCAAAGCATTAATACTCTTCATTGATGTGTCTCCCTTTCTTAGACGGTAAATAGCATACATTGAACATACCATTTAAGTATTTAGAAAAAATCTAGATACATTAGAAAATGGAAATGAAGGTGATTCATCATCTTCAAAACCATTGCTTCTTCCTACTGTTTTGTTAAAGCAACCAGATGACTTTATTTCTAGTGACTTTGTAGTAAAAGTCAATTTCTTAGTCTTACTTCAGGTGCTGTTCTTAAGTCCAGCCTCTTAATGTTTTGCTGTTTACATAGGTTGAATTGCAGCTTTCAAAATTTAAGATGTGGTCTGAGTTTTTCTTGTGTTTGCTGCGTTTCCACTTTGTCCTGTCTTTTATATATGTGTACATAGCAAATGCACTCTCCCAGACAACATGTTTGTATACAACATTGTTGTTTCTACAGGGAGAAATTCTCACTTTAAAATTTGACAAGAAGAATCTGGTTTTATTTTTTATGTTTCTTGGGTCCTGACTGCTGTTGAGTCCTGTGATTTTCCCTACAGTTTCCAATTATAGTGAAACTGTAGGATAACCTAAGACTGAGGTTCTCCAATAATGATAATTTGTTGAGCCTCCTGAACTTTAAAGTCAACATTGTGACCTGAAAGTTTCCCTAAGTATGTTGTAGTTATAATTCCTACTGTAAAATCTGTTTAAGACTTCTGTTTCTGGTAGTCATTTTCTTCTTTGACACTAAGAGAAAGTGTACAAGAATGTTCTGCACTGCTTTGAAACTAATCAGCCAAATGACCACAAAAAAAAAAAAAAAAAAAAAANAAAGTTTCCCTAAGTATGTTGTAGTTATAATTCCTACTGTAAAATCTGTTTAAGACTTCTGTTTCTGGTAGTCATTTTCTTCTTTGACACTAAGAGAAAGTGTACAAGAATGTTCTGCACTGCTTTGAAACTAATCAGCCAAATGACCACAAAAAAAAAAAAAAAAAAACAAAACAAGAAATACAAGTTAAACTGGCATGGAATAAAATTTCTTACAAAATTAAAAGCTATGGCTATTAGAAGTATTTGTTTTGTTCATTTGGTTAACACTTAATATTTACTATATTCTAAGTACAAAGAGTCGGACATGACTTGAAATGACTAAGCATGCAGCATGCACAAGCACTGGCGTGGCAGAGATGTGATAGACAAGTTTCCTACTTTCAAACCACTTACATTCTGGTTATTTATATAAGAACGAACTACCTGTCTGTTGTCAAAGGAAGATGCCTAGGTTACTTCACAAAACAAATACTTAAGTGTCTACTGTGTTGCAGATTCTATGATACTCTGTCTTGAAGGGCAGTATAGATATGCAAAAAAGCAAGAGTTCAGTTCAGCTGCTCAGCCATGTCTGACCCTTTGCTATCCCATGGACTGTGACACACCAGGCTTCCCTGTCCATCACCAACTCCCAGCACGTGCTCAAACGCATGTCCATTGAGTCAGTGATGCCATCCAACCATCTCATCCTGTCCTCCTCTTCTCCTCCTGCCTGCAGTCTTTCCCAGCATCGGGGTCTTTTCCAGTGAGTCAGTTCTTCGCATCAGGAGGCCAAAGTATTCGAGGTTCAGCTTCAGCATCAGTTCTTCCAATGAATATTCAGGACTGATTTCCCTTAGAATTGACTGATTTGGTTATTGTGTAGATTACTGTGAAAGTATAGAGTAATCAGACAGAAAAGAAAGTCTGGGTAGGCTTGCAAAGGAGCTGATATTAAAGGTGAGTCTTGTACCGTGTGTGCTAAGTTGCTTTAGTCGTGTCCAACTTTTTGTAACCCCCTAGACTGTAACCTGCCAGACTCCTCTTTCCATGGAATTCTCCAGGCAAGAATACTGGAGTGGGTTGCCATGCCCTCATCCAGGGGGTCTTCCTTACAAACCAGTGTCTCTTACATCTATATTGGCTGACAGGTTCTTTACCAGTAGGGCCACCTGAGAAGAGGCAATAGTAAGTACGTAACCTGGAAGTAGAAGAGATGTAGAATTGGTGGTTTTAGTTTAAGGGAACTGAGCTTTAGAAGAGAAGCAGCAGCCATAGTTCATCTGAGATCTATTATAGAAGTACTATACATAGTTTAGAATGAGTAGAGTATGAGATGATACAGTGTACTAGTGCGAGTGTTATGAAGATAGGCAGGGACCAGTTTTGTGAGGGCAATGTATGTCAGGAAGAGAAGTCTTGATTTCATTCTGGAGATTAAGGATCCACTGAAGGAACAGTATGGAAGGTGAATTGCTGTGTGTTTAAAAACTGAGATCATAAGAAGTCTTTAGCAAGACTCTGAGCAAAATATTTAGGACTTGAAATGAAGATGGAAAGAAGGAACCAACTGAGGTGTTTAGTAGGAGTTAGAATATTCAGAACTTGGTTCTTTCGAGGAAGGGTGTTTGTGTATGTCGGCAAATGTCAGTAGTAAGAACCAGACATAAAATGAAAACATGAAATGGCTGAAGTCATTACTTTAATACGTGCACAATGTAATGTTTAAAGGCAGTACTTAAAATGTGTATTTTCGATTTCGCTTTTTAAATGAAGATATATTGATGCAAAAACCTCTTAAGATGTAATTTTGAGAGTTTTGCCAGTCATAGATATTTTTGATACAGTGCTCTGACATTCTCTTTCTTTAACATTCTAATGTGGGAAATTTGAAACATATAAAGGTGTAATAGTAAAATGAATCACCATATACCCATGACCCATTTCAACAGTTTGAAACATGTGAATATTGTTTCTTGTATTAACTCTCATTCTCCATCAACTGGATAATTTAAAAACAAATCGCAGACATGTTCCGTCTATAAATACTTCATTATGTATATCTGTAAATCCACAATACTGTTGTGCTCAGTCGTGTTCACTTTTTAGCTTTCCCATGGACTGTATCCCAGTAGGCTCCTTGTCCATGGGTTTTTGCAGGCAAGAATACTAGAGTGGGTTGCCATTTCCTATCTGCCGGGATCTTCTCAATCCAGGGATCAAACCTGAGTCTCTTGCGTCTCCTGCATTGGCAGGCGGGTTCTTTACCACTGCACTTCCTAGGAATCTCTTACAGTAGTATTAGCACACTCAAAATTAATAATTCTTTAATATCATTAAATATTCAGCATATTGCCTTAATTCTTATTTTTTTTCCCAATTGATTTGTTTGAATCAGGATCCAAAGAAGTCTACATAGCATTTGGTTTGATAAATAATTTTCAGTCTCTGTATCTCCCTGCTCACTGCTTTTTTTCCAGTCTTGTGATTTACCATTTAATGGGGGAAAAAAAAAATGCATTTCCTTTGCCTTGCAGAATTTCTCACAGTTGGGATTTTGTTACATGCATCTGTGTGGCATCATGTAGCATGTTCCTTTCTCTTCTGTGTTTCCTGTGAACTCGTGGTTGATCTTAAGACTCTTAGATTCTTGTTTGATTTTTGGTAAGACTACTTAACAGGTAGTGAAGTACTTTGTATTGAATTACATTAATAGGCACATACTGTGGCGGTTTTTCTCTTTTGGGTGTTAAAGATTATTTAGTGGGTTGCTGTTATCAGCTGCCTTTTAATCGTGAAGTTTCCCATCATATGTTCACATAATAGTAGCAGTTGATGATTATTGCCATTGCTTAGTTATTTCATTCTTGATTTCTCTTTCTCCTTTTTGGCAGAGGTGATGGGGGGAGCCTTTCAGCATGTGGTTAAATTGTACAGTTTTTTGGGGGGTGGGTAACAGCTTTTTAAATGCCTGTTTTAAGTTTGGTGCCTGGAGACAAACTTCAGAGTGGTTGAGATTTGTTTAGAATATGAGCAACTTTTGGTTATCTGTGGGAATTTGAACTGAGTCATTTATGTGAGTTAGTATTAAAAAAAAAACTTAGATGTGTGTCACTTTTATAGTGTACTTTGCAAATTATTAGATTAGTTTGAATATGAGTAAAAAGTGTGACTTGGAGAATTGGACCTCTTCTAGTTTATCTTTATAAAAACAATTGGTTTAATTTGGTTTAAGTTCAGACATTTAGATATTTTGTTCACCTTTTGGTTTGGTTCTCCTTAGATTTAGAAAATTATTCTGAATCTTTTGGGGGAACATGTATTTAGTTTCCTGACCATTTAAAGGTTTTAGAACCCTGTTAAAGAAATTTTAGATATGGAGGTAAGCAGTTCTTTGAAACTGATAGACATGCTTGTTCACTGAAGCATTTTTTGCCAAGTAACACTCTTTTACGAGCATCACTGTTACTGTGTCTGTGAAAGGCAGATGATAATCTTTTTTCTACTTGACCCCAGGAGCAGTACTTGGATTAAAGTCTGTGAAACACTGTTTGTCCTTCCTTGCGTCATGAAAACATGTTCGTAATACCTCAACTATCCCAGCTACCACACTTCTGGAAACTTCAACCTTTGGAAGCCGAACTCCTCATAGAAGGGAAAAAAAGATTTTGAGCCAAGCCATTATCAGAAATATGGCAACCTTGAGTTCACTGGTTGAAAAATATGTGCAAAGTGAAATTTAATAGGCTTACTTACCTACTTTCCTCTGACAGTTCGGTAGTACACTAGAAATGATAGAAGTTATCTGGGAAGGAGACTGCTACTGCAGGGAGACTGGAGAAACATTCAACATTCACTAGAATAGAAAAACAGGACTGTAAATTACCCTTTAGTATGTGAGCCAGTTCTTCGTTTTTGAGTATTTTACCATACCCAATACCTGGAAGGGCTTCCTTGGTAGCTCAGTTAGTAAAGAATCTTCCTGTAATGCAGGAGACCCTGGTTTGATTCTTGGGTTGGAAAGATCCTCTGAAAAAGAGATAGGCTACCCATTCCAGTATTCTTGGGCTTCCCTTGTGGCTTAGCTGGTAAAGAAACTGCCTGCAATGTGGGAGACCTAGGATTGATCCCTGGGTTGGGAAGATCCCTTGGAGAAGGGAAAGGCTGCCGACTCCAGTATTCTGGTCTGGAATTTTCCATGGACTGTATAGTCCATGGGATTGCAAGGAGCTGGACACGACTGAGCCACTTTCACTTTCTTTCACATTTTCAGTACCTGGAAGATACTCTACCCAGAAGGTACTCCTGACTAAAAAAACTGTGTGATAGGCTTTAGACAAATTTTCACAATATTAGCTAACATGTATTAGGATATTAGCATTTTGGAGAAGGAAATAGCAACCCACTCCAGTATTCTTCGCTAGAGAATCCCATGGACAGAGATGCCTGGTGGGCTACAGTCCATGGTGTCACGAAGAGTCGGACAGTACTAAGGGACTAATATTAGCATTTAGCTGTCATTGTTCTAAGTGCTTTGAAAAAGTGAAAGTGTTAAAGTTATGCCTGACTCTTTGTGACCTCATTGGCTGTTGCCCACCAGGCTCCTCTGTCCATGGAATTCTCTAGGCAAGCATACTGGAGTATGCCTTTGGATGCTTTTGTAGTGTTGCTACATAGAGTATATATACTATGTTCTGGTCCTTTGGTGTTCCTAAGTTTGGTATATATAGAATTATGTACATCTTTTTATGGATCTTGGTTTTTTACTGAAGTATGCTGCTAAGTCACTTCAGTCGTGTCTGACTTTGTGTGACCCCATAGGTGGCAGCCCACCAGGCTCTGCCATGTCTGAGATTCTCCAGGCAAGAACACTGGAGTGGGTTGCCATTTCCTTCTCCAGTGCATGAAAGTTAAAAGTCAAAGTGAAGTCACTCAGTCGTGTCCGACTCTTAGCGACTCCATGGACTGCAGCCCACCAGGCTTCTCCGTCCATGGGATTTTCCAGGCAAGAGTACTGGAGTGGGGTGTCATAGTTGATTTAAAATATTGAAAATAAATAAATAAATAAATAAAATATTGTACTAGTTTCAGGTGTACAACAGTGATTCAGTATTTTTATACATAGTCCCTGTGCTGCACAATATATCCTTATAGCTTATTGTTTTTTTGTTTTTTTTTTTTAATTTAATGAAATTAGGTTTTGGAGATTGTCATGTTGATACATGTAAGGTTTAGTTTATCCCTTTGAGCTGCTATATATTATTCCATTGTAGGAATATGTTATCCATTTTACTGTTTTTGGGCATTTATGTTGTTTCCAGTTTTTTATTAATGATGTAATATTCTTGTGTATATCATGAGAATTTTTCTAGGAAGTATATAAATAGAATTGCTGAGTCACGGGGTAGGTGCATCTTCAACTTTGTAGGTATTGCTGGAGTGTTGACTAAAGTAGTTGTCCAGTTTCCGCTCTCTCTAGAACTGTGTAAAAATTCCCTTTCTTTTTTCCAACATCTTTGCCAACATTTAATTGCTTAGGTTCTTCTATTTTGCCCGACCCATGAATGTAAAGTAGTTCCTCATTGTTCTAATTTGCGTGTCCCTGGCCATGAATGATGTTGTGTGTCATTTCAGGTTAAAAGTTTCTGGCTATGGTTACTTTCCTTCTGGTGAATTCCCTTTGCTCAGTTTTCTAATGAATTATATTTTTCTTCTTTATTTACTCGTAGAAGTTCTGTATGTAGTCTGGACAGTATTTTTTGTTGTTTGTTTTATGAGCTACAAATGTCTTCTCCAGTCTCTTAACTTTTTAAGTTTTTATTTTGTTAATGGTGGACTATTTACTTATTTTTATTTTTACTTATTTATTTATTTACTTATTTTTAGATTGTTGATGTGTATTGGGTTTTAGTGTAATAAGTTATCAATATTTTCTCTATAGCCTGAACTTTCTCTTATCTTGAAGTCATAAAGCTATTTATTTTTGGTAGAAGTTGTTAAGTTTTGCTTTTTCACATTATGACTTAACCCATCTAGTATTCATTTTGGATTCTAGTGTAATGGTTTGTATACATATAATAATCATATTGTCTCCTGATTTGTATTGCTCTCTCTGAAATGGCTGGGTCGTGTCCAACTCTTTGCAACCCCATGGACTGTAGCCTACCAGGCTCCTCTGTCCATGGGATTCGCCAGGCAAGAATACTGGAGTGGATTGCCATTTCCTCCTCCAGGGGATCTTCCCAACCCAGGGATCAAACCCAAGTCTCCTGAATTGCAGGCAGAAGCTTTACCCCTCCAAGCTATCAGGGATGCCCATTGCTCTCTCTAGCACTCACCAAGTTTTCTTAAGTGCAAGTTTCTGTTTCCAAGTGATTTATTCCATTGTTCTGTTTGTCTTTTTTGTCAATGTATTTATTTGGAAGTTTTAGTAATCTTAGGTGTCTACGTAACATTTCTTGACTTTGTATAAGAAATTAAATTTTTTGCCAACATATGTATCATTCTTTTTCTCATAAAACAATAAGTTTTGATCCCTTTTCATTTTAATAAAAATTCTTTATGGTAAAATGATAAATTGTTCTAAGTTAGACTATTTAGAATACCTAAGAAATAAATTACTGCTGTTTAAGCTAAATTAAAGTTGGTCACTTTTTAGACTCAATGTCTTATCTTCAGTTACTTAGCATGTTGGACTCCCATGGAATGACACAGTGGCAACTGCTCAAACTTACCTTTATCAGACATTTTCTATCTTTTAAATTGGAGCAGTACTGTAGTGGTAAGCAGGCAGAGTAGCAATCTCCATGAGGTCAGCAGGGCAGCAAAACCAACAGAAAATAAGATTAAATATAGAAGTTGGACTCTTTGCAGACATAGTCATGGTATGAATCTCATTCTTTTATTTTTGGCAAAAGTCTAACAGTTTATTGGAGCAGACTAGAAAAGTAGTCACTAAAATGACAAAAACAATTTTAAAAAAAACTTTATATTTTATATTGAAAATAACCGTTTTATTTTTTAATGTGTAAAACTTTTACCAGCTATTTATTACTCCACAGAAGCTTTTCAGCAGTGTCTTTAAAACCTGTTCGGAGAGTTCACATCTGAATTATCAATAATATCTAATTAGTTAAGTGATTGGCAGCTTTTTAAGCAAAAGAGCAGAACTCTGTAGAGTAGGGGCCTGAGTGCCAGGTCTCCTACAGAGGAAATCAAAGAATGCCAGCCATTTTCAACATTTTGCTTCAAGCTAGCCTTAAGTTTTCTTTGTCATTATGCCTTTACTGACGGACATGTTGTCCAATGTACAAAATTACCACAGAACTCAGAATTTCTAGATCTGTAGTGTCATTTAACTTTTGTAAGCTATTGCAGTTTATTAGTAGGCAAGCTTTCTTTTAATTTGATTGGCTTTTCTTTTGAATATGGGTCACATTTTCCTGTTTCTTCTTATATCTAGTAATTTTTGATTATATCATAGATGTTGTGAATGTTATCTTGGAGAGACGGTGAGTTCTGTTTTAGTCCTCTGAAGATTATTGATTTTCTCTTTTAAAGTAGTTGCTACTGATTGAATGTTTGTGTCTTCCCAAAACTCAGTGTTGATGTTATTTAAATACGAGGCTTTGGGAAAGTAGTTAGAATTAGAGGAGGTCATGAAGGTGGGTCATTATACGGAGACCAGAGAGCTTGCTCCCTATCGCCACCTTGTGAGGACACAGTGAAAAGACAGCTGTCTGCAATCCAGGAAGGGGCTCTCAGACGCAGACCTTACTGGCCCCTTGATCTTGGATTCCAGTTTCTAGAACTTGGAGAAAATGAATTTTGGTTGTTGAAACCAAAGTTAAGTCTTATAGTATTTGTATGGCAGTCAGGCTTCCCTGGTGGCTCAGGGGTTAAAGCATCTGCCTCCAATGAGGGAGACTCGGGTTCGATCCCTGGGTTGGGAAGATCCCTTGGAGAAGGAAATGGTAACCCACTCCAGTATTCTTGCCTGGAGGATCCCATGGACAGAGGAGCCTGGTGGGCTACAGTCCATGGGGTCGCAGAGTCGGACACGACTGAGCGACTTCACTTCACTTTTCACTTCATGGCAGTCAGAGCACATTAGGATAGTAGTTGATTAACCTGACTGTACTCAAATTCCAAACTCTGACTCCTTCAATGGGCAATAAAAATATCTATTCAGTTAGTTACTCTATTCGTAACTGACCTGCTTGGAATCTGCCCCATGTATGCATGCTTCATGGGTCAGCTAGATTTCAGCAGTGTTAATATGCAGCATTTAGGGTTCCCTTTTTTTTGTGACTCTGTCCTATGCAAGACTTTTCCCATCACTTTCCAGCTGCTGTTGTCACCTCGAAGTTTGTATTCTGGTTCTTCAAGCCAGTAAAACTATGGAATTTCTATTGGAGTTTTAGCTACTTGGTAGGTATGCAGTGGTGCCTCTCTTAGCCATAAAATAGGAAACTCACTCAGTTCTGTTCCTTTATCCTGAGTACAAACTTCATCTGATTCCTTCCGACTTTTTTTTGGTTGCCTGTTCAGTGCTGCTAAGTAGTTTTTTTTTTTTTTTATCCTGAGTTTATGGTTATTATCTTCAGAACTTTAATCCAATAGAAGCTCCATAGCTGGAGGCTCCTTTCTAATATTAATATATAGAATTGTTGGGTGTATTTAGTTGTAAAAATAGATTGATTGATTTTCAATGTTACCTTGAAGTAGAACTTTTAAAGCAATCCTTCCCCCCCGCCCCCTTCAGTTTTCACTATCAGTATATAGTCAAGAAGGATGTGCTGGTACTGATTTGTTTGAAGAGTAGGATGTGGTTAGTAGACTTATTTGTAGCATATATGCCCCTTATTGCTAGGAGACAGATAAGAATTTATAATTGAATTTTGAAGCATTGTTGAGATATGACTGTGTGGGGGGCATTTTGCTAAAAACATGGATCATAATCTTTAGATCAACTTTGTGAGATAGGTATGTTATTCTATTTTATGGGTGAGGAAACAGAAGTTCAGACACTTAAGGTTGCATTAATAGAATAACCAACAATAAACAGATTATTCTGAACTCCAGAATCTGATCTCTTTTACCACTGAAGATCACGTTTCCCTCTTTTGCTAACATTCTGTGGTTATAGTTGGTTTTTACTTTACCTAGAACATTTAAGTTTAGGAATTTTCAGATTTGTGTTTGTAGTGTGCCATCTTTTGGTAAAATACAGTAATGCAGTCTAGCAAAAGAAGTATAAAATTGGGAATTTTTATATGTATTTATAATCCAGGGCACATTTTATTGGATACTTGATGGTAAAGCAGAAGCTCAGAGTTTCAAAAATTGTAGAAACCTATTATTGGGAATGATTTGCCATTATCAGCTGGGATATGTCACTGTCAGGCATAGGAAGCCAATCCCTAATGTAATCAATGAATGCCGTAAATGACAAAACTGGTGTGTATGGGGAGAATATATTTACATCTGGTGTTTACACAAACAGAGGTGGTAAACCCTTGAAATAAACTTGGTGAATAATGAAGGTAGGGGAAACTGATAGTCTTGAAAGTGTGGTAATGTTTTTGTATGTCTCTGTAGGCTCAAAATTTGATAAAAATTTGTGAGCATCAGACTGACACTATTTAAGTGACTTAGCCAGAGGGTTTGCTAAAGTTTTGGATGGATTTGTCAGTTAGAGGCTACTATGAAAATTTTGAAGTTGTGGAGAGAGAGTACTGGCTGTTTATTATTTTTGATAAGAATGATAAAATGAAACTAACCAGGAGTACATTTGTACCAGGTCCTGTAATTTAACAATGTTCCTGTTTGGGTAGTTTTATATTTTATCATAATAGACAAATGAGTACTGAAAGAAAGTGAAAGTGTTAGTCGCTCAATTGTGTCCCACTCTTTGCCACCTCATGGACTGTAGCCTGCCAGGCTCCTCTGTCCATGGAATTCTCCGGGCAAGAATACTGGAGTGGTTAGCCATTCTCTTCTCCAGGGCATCTTCCTAACACAGGCATTGAACCCATGTCTCCTGCATTGCAGACAGATTCTTTACCGTCTGAGCCACCAGGGAAGCCCCAAATGAGTACTAGAAGGGACTCAAGTGTTTTAGTTTGTTGATGATTGAAAGTGACCATTTCTGGGGAAAAAAGCTAGGTATATGTACTCAAACACTAGATATTTTTTTCTCAGTAATGTCTAGATTTTCATGTTTACATCCATTTATTTAATGCCTTTTCTATTGAAATTCCTGCAGAAAAAAATAACTTCGTTCATGTACGTCTAAAACTCTCTAGCCCCATCTCATTTTTCCTGTCTTTAGAAAGCAACTCTTAATACAGGGGTCTCCTGGGATTGTAGGCCTGGTAGAAGGGACACTAATAATATCCAAGAAACAGTGCAGGGGAAGAATCTGAAGGACGTGGCATAGACTTGTTAGGTTGAATTGGCTCAGTGGAATTGTGAGATTTTTTTGTGGGAAGCTTTTGTGAGATTTAGGGCATGGGTTGGCAAACTATGCCATGTATATCATCAACTCTGACCAAGGCCTGTTCTGGCCAAGGCCTGAGCTCAGAATGGTTTTTATATTTTTTCGTGGTTGAAAAACAAAACAGTATGTGATAGAGGCAGTAAGTGGTCCAAAAAGCCTAAAATATTTACCATTTGGCTCTTAATAGAAAAAATTTGCTGATTGCCCTTATGGAGTATAGCCATATTTCTCTTAAGTGCAAGTCTCTCAGTCGTGTCCGACTCTTTGCGACCCTATCCCAGAATACTGGGGTGGCTGGCTATGTCCTCCTCCAGGGGATCTTCCTGAACCAGTGTCTTTTCTGTCTACTGCGTTGGCAGGCCGGTTTTTTGCCACTAGTGCCACTTGGACAGCCCACTGTTGTGAATGGAGTATTCCATAAGTTCTATCAGGTAAAACTGACTGATAGTGTTTAGGTCTACTCTTTTCTTTCTAGTTTTCTGCCTAGTTATCAAATCAAGAAAAGAGATGGGAAAAAGGGGGATGTGAATTGTACAAGACTGCATTTCTTAACCTTTATCTAAGCTGTATATTTTCAAGTTCTCCCTAAGATGTTTTCCTCTTGACAAAACTCCTTAAAAAGGTCCACCGTATTGTTAATGAATAAATTTGCTCATGTTGTGTTCACTTTTCACCCATCTTTCATTCATGCTGTAGGCTTTAGGCCTATGCTCATGAATTGCAAATAATTTAGTTTTTTAAAAAACATAGTTCATACTGAAGCAATCTGAGTGCTTCTCATGCTTGTATACTGCCAGTGTTTTAGTGTGTTATTTACATATCTTAAATGTTTTGTTCTAGAATCTGATTTTGATGGACTTCATTACTGTATCATGGGACTGAGCTGCCTTTTTGTTTGCAAATAAGCTCACAGAGAGAAATTCCAAACAAATCTTTTGTCTTGCTTTAACAACCAGTAAAAATATAGCAATAAGTACAATCACTGAGCTGTTCTCCCCGACCCAGGCACAGTTCCAGTTTTTCTAAAAGAGAGAACCAACCCTTTAAAAGATAAGTCACAGTATAATTTTTGTTATTATAAACCCATGTTTATAATTTAAAGTTTTATTTATTAATTTAGCCATGCCAGGTCTTAGTCGTAGCACTCAGAATCTTTAGTTGCAACGTGTGAAGAAATCTAGTTTTCCTGGCCAGCGATTGAACCCAGGCCCCCTACATTGGGATACGGAGTCTTTAGCCACTGGACCACCAGGGAAGTCCCTGCATTAAAAAAAAAAAAATCATTTATTTTTGGTTGTGCTGCATCTTTGTTGCTGAGAAGGCTTTTCTTTAGTTGTGGCAAGCAGGGGCTACTCTCTAGTTGCGGGCTTCTCATTGTGGCGCTTCTCTTGTTGCAGAGCACAGGCTCTAGGGCACATGGGCTTTAGTAGTTGCAGCACGTGGGCTCATTATCTGTGGCACCTGGGCTCCAGAGCACAGGCTCAGTAGTTGTGGCGCACTGGCTTAGTTGCTCCGTGGCATATGGGATCTTCCCAGACCATGGAGAGAACCTGTGTCTTTGGCACTGGCAGGGAGATTCTTTACCACTGAGCCACCAGGGAAGCCCCCTGTGATTTTTAATAATAGAAGAGGAGCGTAATAAAAATTTCATGAGTCTAAAGTGTAAGTTAATTTTAGTAAAAATTCAACCGCACATCATCATGTGTTAGAACAGCCTACCAAATTATTATTTTTAAAGTTACAAACAGAAGTCACATGAATAAATGTCTTCCGGTCCAGATGCCCTGCGTACCTTCATTGTACTATGGTTCTGGAGTGAGAGAAGGGTTTAAGATAGCAGTAATATCGGCAGTCTGACTGACATGGCCAGATCCTTTGGTTGTCAGGACAGTGCTCTCACTGTGATCCTGGGGATGGTTCCATTGTTCTGTAGATACATAAGGCAGTAGAGGGAATGGTGATTGCATATCTTAAATAGTAAGCCTCTTTGGTAGGCAGATTTGCTTCAATTTCTGAATGAAATGGGAAGTAGGTCATCAGTTGAGAATAAGAATGGTGAATGACGGTTGGAGGTTTGAGGAGAGGAGGAGATAGTGTGAAATCGTATAGGAGAATGAGAAAATGGACCAGGGAAATGCCGTGTGACTCTTGGGCATCATTAAGGGATGTTTGAGGTTTTAAAGTGAAATCAAAGGGTGTTGTTTTGTTTGTTTTTTCCTGTAGTCGTATTAACATAGGCAGTTATGGAATAGATGGGGAATTGGATTGAATCAGGATTGGGTTTTCCAGGGGTATTCCTAGTACAGTAAAACTGAAAAGAGTCTTGTTTTTTCCCCCCTCCCCCCCCATGAGAGGTATGTAGGTAAAGCAGATTCTTTAGTTAGAATAAGAAGGTGGTGGAGGGACTGTGTTAAATGAGCTTTAGAGTATAGGACATTTTACTGATGAAGGGTCATGGGTTCTAGAGGGCATTCTGTAAGTTTTAAAAAATCTGTTTATTTCCTTTGACTGTACTGGGTCTTCATTCACTGGGTGCAGGCTTTCTCTAGTTGTGGCAAGTGGGGGCTACTCTGCTTTGAATTGCATGATTTCTCATTGCACAATGGGCTCTAGGCACATGGGCTTCGGTAGTTGGAGCTGCTAAGCTCTAAAGCATAGGCTCAGTAGTTGTGGCACACTGGCTTAGTTGCTCTGTAGCATGTGGGATCTTCCCAGATCTGGAATCAGACCCATGTCCCCTGCATTGGCAGGTGGATTCTTAACCATTGGACCACCAGGGAAGTCCCCATCCTGTGATTTTTGTAACTAGGGGATCCTGGTATAATTTGCTCCTACTTAAGTGAATCTATTTAAAGGAGAACCATTGACCTAGAAAATGGACATTTTGAATGGAGAGACAGAATTTTGCAACCAGCATTAGATTAAAGGATATACTAAGGTTTATGATTAGAATATCTAAGGGATTTGAGGGGAACCTGCGAACTCCACCATCATAATTCTGTCTAGAATATCTCTTCTTCTAGGGGCTTCCTTTTTTTTTTTTCCTGTTTTTGATTTGGCCCCCTGGTTGGCTTATGGGATCTAATTTCTCCAACTAGGCTTGTACCCTTTGCAGTGGAAACTCTCCTGCCTAACCACTGAACTGTAGAGGTTTCCTTAAGGAATATAGGCTCTTCCTTTTTGTATTGTCCTGGTAAGAAAGAGGCAGGTAGAGAAGGGAAAAGAGATTCTGATAGAGAGCGTGCTAATATCTATATTTAATATATAGTAATATCTATAGACATATTAGAGATATTTAATATTTTCTATATATCTAATATATATGTTATATGGAGGATGAAGTTCAAGATCTTTAATCTACTCAGTCCTAATTTATGGAGTTTCACCTTTTTCAATATATAATGTCCCATCTCTTTCTAATCAGTCACCAGTAGTAGGGTACAGAGTCTAGGGATCCAAGCAAAAACTTAAGTAATGGTATAAACAGTAATTTTTAAAAACCTTTTAAACTTGAAATTGTTTCAGATTTACAGTAATTGAAGGAAATGTGTTAATCTTCCATTGTGATCCTAGATTTGTCTTATTCTCCCTATTAATTTTTGTGCTATATTCATTTTAAGACTGTCATATTTAAGATTGTTCTAACAATCTGGTGAATCAGACATTTGAAATCATGTAATCTATTGATGTTTAGCATCTCTCTTTTTCTAGTATTATTTTTCTTTGGATTAGAATTTGATGCATTTTTGGGTGCCTGTGCTATTAGCCATTCCATGCCCCTGTACTTTAGGTATTTATCTTAGAAATAGAACAGAATATATCTAGGGGGTTTTTTGGCTGTGTCATGCAGCCTGTGGGATCTTAGTCCCCAGACAAGGGCTCAGGGGACCCAACTTGCGCCCCCTTCAGTGGAAGCACAAAGTCTTAGTCATGGGAATGCTTGACAAGTCTCTGACAGTTGGCTGTAAAATGATCCACTTCCCAGGATCATACCAGCCCCTCTTGAGGTTTTTGGCTCTGCCTAGCACTGTTGATTTAGTATCTGCATAGTACTGTTGATTAGTAATCTCAGTCTCAGTAGATTTAAATGGAATGATTTTGATTAGTAATCTCAATCTCAGTGGATTTAAATGGAATGATTCTCATATTTTAGGTGTGCTGTCATCATAACATATGTAATAAATAGTGGACTAAAAATAGAATATTTTTATGTATTTCTTATTAAATTTTTCTTTGTAGTATTAATTGGTTAATTTATAAACGGTCCTTTTAAACTTTCTGTTTTAGTCCCAGAAATCCTGGATAGAAAGCACTTTGACCAAGAGGGAATGTGTATATATCATACCAAGTTCCAAAGACCCTCACAGGTAAGTATACTTCTCTTTATTCTGAATTATTATAGAAATTTAGATGTAAATTACATTGCTATTTATTTATTAAAAACTAAAATTATTAATTATTTGTAGTTACTGTTGGGTAAAGGAAATGGTAGCCCACTTCAGTATTCTTGCCTAGAGAATCCTGTGGATAGGGGAGCCTGGTGGGCAGCTGTCCACAGGGTTGCAAAGAGTTGGACATGACTGAAGTGACTTAGCATGCATGCATGCATTGGAGAAGGAAATGGCAACCCGCTCCAGTGTTCTTGCCTGGAGAATCCCAGGGACACAGAGGCTTGGTGGGCTGCTGTCTGTGGGGTTGCAGAGAGTCAGATATGACTGAAGCGAATTAGCAGCAGCAGCAGTTACTGTTAATTTTTGTGTTTACTGTTAATCTTTTAAGATTAGGAGGAGATAGTATTAGCAGAATATCAGCATTCTGCAGTTCTTAATGACATTTCACAACATGAAACCTCATTCAGAGTGTTCTTCCTTTCCTGATCTTTCCCATATCATACTAGTGTATTACAAAGATCAGATAGTTAAGTCTCTTTTTTAAAATTTGATTTATTGATACTGAGAACTTAAAAAGTTTATGTATCTGTTTAAGGGGCATATACTGAGTAGCCAACAGTATACTTTATGCTGAAGAAATCAGTATTAACCTAATGGTTGCTGTTTTTGTTTGCCAATATGTAGCTATAGATGAGCACCTATTGGAAAACCCATCACCAGAAATTTGTTGGCATCTCTAGTTGTCCTTTGGTCTTAAAAATAGCATTGATAATAGAAAAAAAATTTAAATAAAAGATATGAGTTAGAATTGAAGAAAAAGATCTCTTGAGGTATTGAAGAGACATTTTTCCTAATTTTTTTCTTTTTTTTCCTGAGACCTAAAAATAGCAAAAAGGGAACATCAAAGATATACTTACTTCTTGGATTACAAAGCACTTTTCTTCACAGGCACTTAGGACAAATTAATTGAAAAAGGTGTTTACCGGGGTTTTTAGTTGTCTTACCATTCTGGTCTCCTATTAAACCTGTTTTCTATGCAGTTATCTTCTCTACAACTTTCACTTCCATTTGATATATGGCTTTTATGAATATACAGCCAAGTAAGCAATCTTTTATTAACTATTTTGAGTTACATTATGTGTGTGTTCAGTCACTCAGTCGTGTCTGACCCTTTGCTGCCCTATGGACTGTAGCCCGCCAGGCTCCTCTGTCGATGGGATTCTCCAGGCCAGGAGTACTAGAGTGGGTTGCCATTTCCTTCTTCAGGGGATCTTCTCGACCCAGGGATTGAACTGGTGTTTCCTGTGTTGGCAGGCAGGTTCTTTTACCACTGAACCACCTAGGAAGCACAGTCTTTTATTAACTGATGTATATTAAGTTATAGCACCTGTCCCTATTATTGTGATATCATAGTGAAGTCTCAATAAATATTTGTTGAATAGAATTTCTAAATATTTTGTTTGTATATTACATAAATCTGTTTGAAAGTCAACATTTCTTTTTATATTAATGGCAAAAAATTTTGAGTATCATTTATACAAATTTTCATTATAAGAGAAGTGTGCATGATAAATTTTGCAAACTTGAGATGTAGGAAGTTGGCTCAATATTCAGAGTATCAAAACATGAAGACAGTCATTAACATTTATTGCACCTATTTTTAATCTTTACTGAGTGCATAGCTTTTGTTTTAAAATATTGCTAAATTCAGCCTATATGTAGAACAATGTATCTTTTTTTTTAACAAAATGTTATTGTAACTTTATTTTTCCATAATATCCCTTTAAGAGTAGTAGTTAATACTCTGTTGGTGTATATACAATTCATATATGTATCCTACTGTTGGGCACTTGAGTTGTTTTCAATTTTTAGCCTATTTTAAATTAAAATTAGGTAGTAATGGAGGTCTTAGTGGATAAAACTATTTTTGTGTTTCAAGTTTTATTCCCCCTTAATATATGTAATGCCAAAAAGCTTTCCAAAAGATTACAGAATATGTACATTGTCACCAGTAGTGACAAGAATGCCTGAATATTGATTAATGTTAGCCATCATCTTCAAGAAAGTGATTAATAGAAAATTATATATTAATTTTGCATTTACTTGATCACCATTAGGAAAATATTTTTTTGTATTCTTTAATATTCCCCCAATTTTTGGTAATTTCTATAAATGTCATTTTAGATCATTAAAATAGATAACCTTAGTGTCTCTTTCAATCAATATTGTGTGATTTATCTGAATTTCATACTAGTTATTAAAGATGGGTTTTGTTATAAGATCATGTTTTTTAACCAGAAAGCACCAATGACATTTCCCAGGTCACATTGTTCTTTGTTATTATTTGTTGCACCCTTACTAATTATACATCTGGATCATAATTTTAATATTCCCTGATTGATGGACATTTTAGCTAACCTGTTTTCTTTTTTGCTATTAGACAAAATTATTCTGTAGTGAATAACTTTATTTTATACATATTCTATAGATATTTTTAACCTTTACTCTTAAGTACTGGAATTAAGAGTTTGAGAGTCTACATTTTTCATTTTGATGAGTATTGCCAAATTGCCCTCCCATTTGTACTACCAGCAGATATAAGACTACTGCTATATTCTTACCAAGATACTGTCTTAAAGGATTAAATAATTTTCTTCCAATCAAATATCTTTTCATATATATGTTTTTACTGTGAATTATCTGTTTATATGGACTTCCTAGGTGGCTCTGTGGTAAAGAGTCCACCTGCCAGTGCAAGAGATGCAGGGAACATTGGTTCGATTCCTGGGTCAGGAAGATCCTCTGGAACAGGAAATGACAAGCCACTCAGTATTCTTGCCTGGGAAATTCCATGGACAGAGAACCCTGGTGGGCCACAGTCCAGGGGTTGCAGAGTCTACACGACTGAGTGACTGAGCCCACATGCAAACATCTGTTCATGTATTTCCCATGTTATATTGATTTGATAAATATATATTATATTAGGGAAGCGAATACATTTTTTATATTATATATTAGGGAAGCTTTGTATATTATATTTATATTTAATATAATATTAGGGAAGCTAACCTTTCCTCTGTAAATATTTTTTCTCAGTTTATCTTTGGACTTTTATTAGTGATGTGTTTTTGCCATATAAATTTTTTTTGTTTATGTAGTTAAATCTATCTTTTATGGTTTCTGGGTTTTATGACACAACTAATTGTATTTAAAAGATGAAAACTGAGTTTTTAAAAAAGGTACAAATGACCTAAGATATCGCTTGAAAAATATATAATATTCCTTTGTTTTGTCCTTTCTTTTAATGGATTATTATAGTTTAGTTTAATGAGAAGAAAAATGATTTTCCCTTTAAGTAATAGATTTGCCTTGTTTTATAGATGCCTTCCAGGATGTCAGATTTGTCAGCAGCTTGTCAGGTAACTATCATAACAATAACGATATTGCACAAATTTTGGAAAATAAAACTAGTATATTTAAAAAGTCAGAATACACTGGGATAAAATTCACAGGCCATTATGTTTAAACGTTACTTAACTCACACTTGGGAGGTAAAGCATTAGGTAGAGTTCCTTGAAACTCAAGTGCAGGTACCTGAGCAGAGTGCTAAAGTTCAATATGAATTAGCTGGGTAGATTGAGGAAGGGGATTTAAAGCAGAGAGGACAGTTTGTGGGAAGGCCTGGCAGTGAAAGAGATTATGGTTATGTCAGGAAACTGCAAGCTGTAGAAGGTATTAGTAAGATGGATATTGGAAAGATCTGAGTCTTGAGAAATAAGTAGGGCCAGATCATTTTAACTTTTTGTATACTATGCCACGCAGTTTTGATTTCATGTTAAAAAGATATTATATAAGGAAGTAACATGCTTAGATTTTTTTCCCCCTCAGTAAAAGCAGTTGGCATTTTGAGGAGATAGGCTTGAGATGAAAAAATAGTTTGGAAGTTTTTAGAGTAATTCTGGCAAAAAAATAAGAGCCTGAATTAAGAAACTACCTATGGTAATAAAGAGAAATAAGCATATTTGAAAAGGGGGATCAATCAGATAAACTCAGTAGGATTGGTGGTGTGTAGGGAAAGGGAACATTTGAGGAGGGTACCTAAGTTTCTTACTCGAGCAACTAATTAAAGACTAATGTTGTTCTTTAAGATGTGATGAAGGAATGTAAGAGAAAGAAGAGAAGGTCTCTGGTTGGCAGGCTAAGAGCAGAAGTGCATAGAATGAGTTCATTTACATATATTGAATTGTTACACCATTTCCAGGCCTATTCATTCCTTCCTCTGGATGGGTAGTTCCATCTGGTGTCTGTACTCAGGCTGAAGAGCTTCCTTTAGCTTTTGGTATAATGCTGGTATGCTCAATGGACTTGGGTTTGGGTGGACTCTGGGAGTTGGTGATGGACGGGGATACCAGGCGTGCTGCGGTTCATGGGATTGCAGAGTTGGACACGACTGAGCGACTGAACTGATATACTGGAGATGAGTTTTCTCAGCTTGGTTTATCTGAAAATATGTTTATTTTACTCATTTTTGAAGGATGTTTTCCCTGAATATGAAATTTTGAGTTTTCTCATTCCAATGATTTGAAGATACCATTCTATTGTCTTCGGGCTCTTGTTTCTAGTGGGAAGTCAGCTGTCATTAGTGCAGTGGTTCGTCTGTGTGTAATGGGTCTTTTTTCCCTCTGGCTGNAAATATGTTTATTTTACTCATTTTTGAAGGATGTTTTCCCTGAATATGAAATTTTGAGTTTTCTCATTCCAATGATTTGAAGATACCATTCTATTGTCTTCGGGCTCTTGTTTCTAGTGGGAAGTCAGCTGTCATTAGTGCAGTGGTTCGTCTGTGTGTAATGGGTCTTTTTTCCCTCTGGCTGTTTTAAGGATTTTTTTCCCCTATAATTTTGGTTTATAACAGCAGGCCTGTGATGTGCCTGAGAATGGTTCTCTTTTTCCTTCTTTTTGAATAGATCTTGAATCAGTTCAGTTCAGTTCAGTTGCTCAGTTGTGTCTGACACTTCGCAACCCCATGAATTGCAGCACACCAGGCCTCCCTGTCCATCACCAACTCTCGAAGTTCACTCAGATTCATGTCCTATCAAGTCGGTGATGCCATCCAGCCATCTCATCCTCGGTCGTCCCCTTCTCCTCCTGCCCCCAATCCCTCNGGTCCAGCAGATGTTGGCAATTTGATCTCTGGTTCCTCTGCCTTTTCTAAAACCAGCTTGAACATCAGCGCAAGCGGCTGCGACGGCCAGCGCACTCAGTGTATATCTTTTATACACACAACGCTTTTACTAATATCACATCAAGTACTAAACCTTTTTATAAAAGATTTCACCCTGTGTGATATAAATAATATATAAATATTTATAAAATTTTAAATGTTCTGGAAATAAAAGCAAATATACTATACTAAATTAGTATAATAGCGTGAAAGCATTGGTTGCTCAGTCGAGTCTGACTCTTTGCGATCCTATGGACTGTAGCCTGCCAGTCTCCTCTGTCCATGGAATTATCCAGGCAAGAATACTGGAGTGCATTGCCATTTTATTCTCCAGTGGATCTTCCCAACCCAGTGATTAAACCTCAGTCTCCTGCATTGCAGGGAGAGTCTTTATTGTCTGAGCTACCAGGGAAGCCTAAAGTTAGTATATATAATGTTTAACATAAACACATCCTACAATTTAGGGTGAAATATTTCTGAAACATAAGCTTACTTAGAATTATAACTATATGTTGAAATTTTCATGATATATGTATTTTTAAAAATCTGAACAGAATATACTTTCCAATAGTACAACTGTGTTCTCATATCACAAAAATGCTTTCCCAAAATAAACCTTTGACATAATATTAACTTTAGCTATCTGCATGCCAGTTTTTCACAACAGTCTGCAAGCCAACCTTCAGTCAAAGAAATCAGGTAATAAATTCAGAGATTCAAATCTAGAGTGCTTTAACATGAATTCAAAACTCAAGGCTGTGCCAGTTATTTGAATATTCTTTCAAGGCAAATTCTTAAATAAGTTCAATGGTTTATTAGACTTCTCTTACTGGAATGTTTTCTAAAACAGACACTGAAGCTGCAACCTATGCTTTTAATAGCATACAGAGAGAGAGAGAAAAAAAACAGTGCTTTGTTTTTTATAGTCCATACACTGATAGCAAACAAACATTATTCCTTGCAAACATAATTTTAAGATGTGTTTTTTTTTTAATTCAGTGTTTTAAATTTATGTTTTAAATTAACTTATGCAAATTGTACATTATCTAAATTTGAATGGAAATTTATGACTTTTAGAGCAATGATTTAGAGTTTAAAATAAATGAAAGATATTTCATAATATACTGGAAAGTGCCAGTTGGCACTGGGGCCCTTGGACTTGACCCTCAGTTCCATTACCATCTGACTGTCATTTCATGGCATCCTTGTATTTGTCTGTAAAGTGGGAAGTTTATATTAGAGAATCTCCTCCAGCTATCTAGTTCAAAAATGCAGTATGAACAGGAGATATTATCAGATCTGTTACTACAAAATTTAAGGTAGTGTTTGTTTTTTCTAAATATTATTCTCTAAGTTTAAGTCTTCATAAAATAATGTGAATAACTTGATAAACAAACTGCAGGATAGCTGAGACTTTCCCACTGACTCTGTTACATTCGCTCTTAACTTGCTAATAGCTTTGAAAATGCATGTGACTTTTGTTAAAGCCAAAGTAAAAAATTTAATCTCGTGTTTCATATACATCTTATCTTTTTATTCAGAAGGAAGAAAAGCAGCTATCAAAAGCTTGATGTTTACTGGCTATCCATTCACATTGTTTTCAGAAAAAGAGCCTGTGTATCCAGTACCTTTTGAGATAGTTGAGTATTTAAGGCCAAATGGGCTTCCCAGATATCTCAGTTGAAAATGAATCCACCTGCAATGTAGGAGAACCCAGTTTGATTCCTGGGTTGGGAATATCCGCTGGAGAAGGGATAGGCTACCTACTCTGGTATCCTTGGGCTGCCCTTGTGGCCCAGCTTTAAAGAATCCACCTGCAATGCAGGAGACCTGGGTTTGACCTGGATTGGGAAGATCCCCTGGAAAAAAGAAAGGCTACCCACTCCAGTGTCCTGGCCTGGAGAATCCCATGGACTGTATATTCTATGGGGTCCCAAAGAAGCGGTCACGAATGAGCGACTTTCACTTTCACTTTCAAAGAAACTAATCTCAGTGATGTTGGAGAGAAACTCTTCAGCAAATGTGGAATCTATCCAGCTGTGAAGGTTTAAAAGGTTAGAGTGTTTTTTCGTGTTTTTTTTTTTTTTTTTTAATCTATCTTTAAAATTGAAGCTCTATGCCTTTTAAGGGAAAAAAATCAAGTCACACGAGAAACATACTCACTTTCAAGGTCTTAAAAACGTTTCTTCTTACAAGTTTGGGACAAGTATCTCTGAAGCATGTATTTTAACAAAACAAGGAAATAGCTGTATGTCAGTCACTACTTATAGAGTTAATCTTTTGAATTACCTTCTTTATCTCCAAGCTCCCAACTAATATAACTTCAACAAAACTACTGTACTGTTTATCTTTTAATCCTCAAGTCATGTAACTGTAACAGATAGATGATTCTCTAAAACACTAACACCTCTCTGATTTATTCTTATGAGATTGTCCCCCTGGTGATGAGAGGTATGAAAATGAATTAGAAATAGATTATAGAATCGTGTACCCAAAAAAAAACTATTTTGGAAATATATATTAAGAAGTATAAAGCATAACTGGAAAACATTTCTTTTTTAAGGAAGAATATTTTATTTTATCTTCAAGGATATCAAATGCTATACCTTTTGTGAAGATTCTCCCTAATAAAAGTGTTTATTAGTGTCAACAAATATTTCTTAATAACCTCCTCTGTGCCAAATACTTTTTAATGATTTGGTTAAAAGAATAGGAATAAGAAATAATTCCTTTCTTCAAAAAGTTGGCAGTATATTAAATGTGGTCATTTTTATGAAGCTTCTATATCTCCTAAATGTATTTGGTAACAAACATAAATATTTCAAAATAAAGGGAACAAAAAGAATAAAATCTGAAGAGAGTAAGATTAAATAGTGGCATTTTTACACTGTGGGTTTTATATCTATATACTTATATATATATATATATATAGTTTTCTTCAGAAGAATACAGAATTATAGCTTTTTGTAAAAGATCAATGTATTTTAGTCCTATAATGATACTGAAATAAATATATTCAGTCCAAATAAATAAAGTTTAATGCTTAAGTTTGTGACAGGTTTTATGAAATGGAAATGGGGAGGGCCAATATTTAAAGTGATTAAACAGTATGTATAGAAGATTTTATAAAGCATTTCATATTAGTAATACCAATAACAGAAATTCACTTTCAAATCAAGAGAATACCTGATTTAAGGAAAATAATTTTAGGAAAGAAGGAAAAATAGAATTTCTAATTATTACCTCAATGTAAAATTCAACACCTCTGAAATATGTCTCTTTGTGATGTTGTATTAACATTCTTACAATTTCAAGTATTTTAAGAAACACTTCTTTTCATTAAACCTTACCTGGTAAGAATTTGATAAGAATGAATAGACTTTTTCTACTTCCCTTCAATGAAAGAAAAAAAAAAAAAACTGCCATTCTATTTATATCATATCTTTTTCTAACCATTTGAATTACCAAGGGACCTAAGATAAGCAAGGAAAGAGATCATCAACACTAATTTGGGTTGACTTTCATGAGTCACTTTGGAAAGATGTCTAAACTAATTCTATAATTCACAATGTTCTGCAATAATCCAGACAACTTTAAGAAACAGAATATAACTTTTCTCCAGCATATATACAGTATGAGATGGTAGTATATGTGTATCTGTGTGTGTGCACATATGAGTGTGTGTGTGTAGAGAATTAGAAGGAAGCAGCCAGAAAGGTAGCTACCTTCTTTTGGGACTCAACATCCAAAGAAACAGGAAATCAGGGTAAATATGGCTCATACTCCTGACGCTGAGCTCAGTAGCTCTGAATCCCTCTTTGCCTTTCTTTCAGCCTTTACTCTTTTTAAGTTCTGTTAGGTCTCTTTTTCATTCCCCTCTGTGGCACTGAAACTCTTTCAAGAGCTTGGAATCTGAGCTTTAAAATTGTACTTGCAAGTTAGGATTTGTAGCAATTCCTTTCCCTTTGGGTGATTTCAGCATCTGATAGATTCATTGAATTTTAGAGTTTCAAGAGACACTAGAAAATTCTTTTCTTAACCTCTATTATTGGTAAAGAAATTAAGACAGAAAGACTGGCTGACCAAAAATCAAACATTTAGAGGTCAATGTATGATGTATTATATCTTATTTGTATGATGCAGGGTAGAAATTATCTTGACTCATGTTAATATACTTCGACCAAAAGTTCAATCATATTTTAAATCCCATATTTTAAAGGATAAGTTTACAGATTTTAAAGGGACCTTTGAGATTATCTCATTAAAATTCTCATAAGTTGGCCAGATTACTCCCAGGCAAGAGGTTAATAATAAAAACCCAACAATAGATTAGATTTAGAGCATGTAGTTCATTCAATCCAGATGGCCATTCAATTTAACAGGAAAAAAGAAATGTTTCTCCCTGGAAGGAACTTATAACCAAATTTTAAAAAACCATCCGCTTAATTAATATATCCAAATAAATTCATAAAATACACCTTTCTCTGTTCATCTGGAAAAACGCCATGCTCTACATCTGGTATGTTGAAAGGGCCAATCAGATGTTCTGAAACATGATCTACAAAAGGAGAGTCTGATAAGTTTAAAACCAAATATTATGATAAATGTGTTTGAATATGGTCAAAAGTGTAGGTCTAAGTACTGCAACTGTATATGTAATTTATCAACATGGCTTAGACCCTTTTGTGTTAATGGTTGATTGTGAGCAAGGCTTGACTGAACTTTACTAGCTTTTAAGCTAACTGACATTGTATATATCATTTGTACATGTACAAAACATTTTTACCAATCTTATTGCTTAGTGAGCTCTCTAAAGCATGGAGAAGTATAGAAGTCTGTACACAGTCTTATTAAAAAAATTGGTATAATGCAAGAAGGGAAGTTTGCTTGAGGAAGGAAACCCCCCCACACACACACACCTAATAAAGGGCACATTCAGCAAATATTTACAAACTTTTAAATAAGCTACTGAATGCGTACATGAAAGATAACAAGATCTTGTTTTCTGTAGCTCATTAAACTGAAACTTTTTGCAAATGAAATTTCCTTTGAAAAATAAGTCACCACCTTCTTTCTTTTGCTTCAATTGTCTGCTTCATATATTGAGCAACAACTAATGAAATACACCCTTCACTTGCTTAAATCTTGATCCACTCATTTGATGGTTTATGCTGATGTCAAGTTAGACAAGGCAATAAGTTTTGCTCAATTTATTCTTCATAAATAAACAAGAATGTGCTTTAAAATGAACTACCATGAAACTGGGCATTTGGGAACATATAGCATGTAAAAATTGAGCACCTTTGCCTTACATAATTTCTTTAGTGCCTGATATTGAGGGTCAAAATTGCCCTTTCAGTTATGTCCATATTTCAATACACTCAGTCAAATGACTCACCAGATTCTAGAAACATTTTGTATTTTAAATCATTTTTGAAACATAATCACTAATGAGTTATTTGATTATCATAATTAGAAACAGTAATCACTACAATCTTGATGAAAATTAAGACATTATCTCAAGAGGACTCTGGTCAAATAAATGTGTTGACATGCTATTTGTGTTTATGATAGTTATTCATTGTGATTGAGTATAAAATGAATTTATGTAAAAGAAGTGACAGATCCTTGGTATGAGAATTCAATACAAACAGAAAGTATGTAAGACAGAATTGAGCAGAATATCACTTTTAATTTCTTTACAAAGTATGAATACATAAATAGTCCCTAACTAAAATGCCCCCATATCATTTCTGTCCTTTATTGAGCCCATCTTTGCATGCAATGTTGCATTGCTATCTCTAATTTTCTTGAAGAGATCTCTAGCCTTTTCCATTATATCGTTTTCCTCTATTCCTTTGCATTGATCACTGAGGAAGGCTTTCTTATTTCTCCTTATTATTCTTTGGAACTTGACATTCAGATGGGTATATCTTTCCTTTTCTCCTTTGCTTTTCACTTCTCTTCATTTCACAGCTATTTGTAAAGCCTCCTCAGACAGCCATTTTGCTTTTTTGCATTTCTTTCTCTTAGGAATTGTCTTGATCCTTTTCTCCTGTACAGTGTCACGAATCTCCGTCCATAGTTCATCAGGCACTCTGTCTATTAGATCTAATCCGTTGAATCTATTTCTCACTTCCACTGTATAATTGTAAGATATGATTCAGGTCATACCTGAATGGCCTAGCGGTTTTCTCTATTTTCTTCAATTTAAGTCTGAATTTGTCAATAAGGAGTTCATGATCTGAACCATAGTCAGCCTGCAGTCTTTTTTTTTTTTTTTTTTTTTTTCTGACTGTATAGAGCTTCTCTATCTTTGTCTGCAAAGAATATAATCAACCTGATTTTGGTATTGACTATTTGGTGATGTTCATGTGTTGAGTCTTCTCATGAGCTGTTGGAAGAAAGTGTTTGCTATGAGCAATGTGTTCTGTTGGCAAAACTCTGTTAGCCTTTTCCAGCTTCATTCTCTACTCCAAAGCCAAATTTGCCTGTTACTCCATGTGTTTCTTGACTTCCTAATGAAAAGAACATCTTTTTTGGTTATTAGTTCTAGAAGGTCTTGTAGTTCTTCCTCATAGAGCCTTTCAACTTCATCTTGTTCAGATTTACTGGTCAGGGCATAGACTTGGATTACTGTGATATTGAACGGTTTGCCTTGGAAATGAACAGAGATCATTCTGTCATTTTTGAGAGTGCATCCAAGTACTGCATTTCATACTCTTTTGTTGACTATGATAGCTACTCTATTTCTTCTATGGGATTCCTGCCCACAGTAGTAGATATAATGGTATTCTGAGTTAAATTCACCCATTCCAGTACATTTTAGTTTGCTAATTCCTTAAATGTTGATGTTCACTCTTGCCATCTCCTGTTTGACCACTTCCAATTTGCTTTGATTCATGGACCTAATATTCCAGGTTCTTATGCAATATTGCTCTTTACGGCATTGGACCTTGCTTCAGTCACCAGTCACATCCACAACTGGGTGATTTTTTTGCTTTGGCTCCATCGCTTCATTCTTTCTGGAGTTATTTCTCCACTGATCTCCAGTAGCATATTGGGCACCTACTGATCTGAGGAGTTCATCTTTCAGTGTAGTATCTTTTTGCCTTTTCATACTGCTCATGGGGTTCTCAAGGCAAAAATACTGCAGTAGTTTGCCATTCCTTTCTTCAGTGGACCACATTTTGTCAGAACTCTCCACCATGACCAGTCCATCATGGATGGCCCTACATAGCATGGCTCATAGTTTCATTGAGTTAGACAAGCCTGTGGTCCATGTGATCATATTGGTTAGTTTCCTGTGACTGTGGTTTTCAGTCTGTCTGCCCTCTGAGGGAGAAGGATAAGAGGCTTATGGAAGCTTCCTGATGGGAGAGACTGAGGAGGAAAATGGTCTTGTTCTGATGAGTGGGCCATCCTCAGTAAATATTTAATCTAATTTTCTGTTGATGGGTGGAGCTGTGTTCCCTCCCTGCTATTTATCTGGGGTCAAACTATAGTAGAGGTAATGAAGATGATGAGGACCTCCTTCAAGTGGTCCCATTCATGTAATGCTACATTCACTGCCTCCAACCCTGAAGCAGGCCACCACCAACCCACGCCTCTGCTTTAGAATCCTGAACACTTCTGGGCAAGTCTGGGTCAGTCTTTTGTGGGGGTCACTGCTCCTTTCTCCTGGGTCCTGGCGCACACAAGGTACAATGTGTGCCCTCCAAGAGTCAATTTCCCAGTCCTGTGTGAGTTCTGGCAGCTCTGTGGTGGAGTTAATGGTGACCTCCTCCAAGCGGGCTTATGCCGTACCCAAGTCTCCTGCATCCAGAGCTCCTATTCCTGTGGCAGTCCACTACTCACCCATACATCCACAGGAGATGCTCAAACAGAGTTCTGTCTCAGTCTCTTTGGGGTTCCTAGGTCCTGGCACGCACAAGGTTTGTTTGGGCCCTCTGAGCATCTCTGGCAAGAATGGGGTTTGATTCTAAAATCAAATTCACCCCTCCTACCATCTTGCTGGTGCTTCTCCTTTGCCCTTAGGCATGGGGTATCACCTCACAAAATTGTATGGACCTAACAAAATGGTATGGACAGAATTGGTATGGATCTAACAGAAACAAAAGTATTAAAAAGAGGTCCAAGAATACACAAAAGAAAGATACGAAAAAGATCTTCATGACCCAGATAATCACAATGGTGTGATCAGCAACCTAGAGCCAGATATCCTGTAATGCTAAGTCAAGTGGGCCTTAGGAAGCATTGCTACAAACAAAGCTAGAGGAGGTGATGGAATTCTAGTTGAGCTATTTCAAATCCTAAAAGATGATGCTGTGAAAGGGCTCCACCCAATATGTCAGCAAATCTGGAAAATTCAGCAGTGCCCACAGGACTGGGAAAGGTCAGTTTTCATTCCAATCTCAAAGAAGGGCAATGCCAAAGAATGCTCAAACTATTGCACAATGGCACATATCTCACACGCTAGCAAAGTAATGTTCAAAATTCTCCAAGCCAGGCTTCAACAGTACTTGAACCATGAACTTCTCAATGTTCAAACTGGATTTAGCAAAGCCAGAGGACTCAGAGATCAAATTCTCAACATCTGTTGAATTATCAAAAAAGTTAAGAGAATTTCAGAAAAAAAAAATCTACTTCTAATTTACTGACAATGCCAAAGCCTTTGACTGTTTGCATGGGAATACTAGGTCACCTGATCTGCCTCTTGAGAAATTTGTATACAGGTCAGGAAGCAACAGTTATAACTGGACATGAAACAGCATACTGGTTCCAAATTGGGAAAAGAGTATGTCAAGGCTGTATATTGTCACCCTACTTATTTAACTTGTATGCAGAGTACATCATGAGAAACTCTGGACTGGATGAAGCACAAGATGGAATCAAGATTGCCGGGAGAAATATCAATAAACTCAGAAAGGCAGATGACACCACCCTATGGCAGAAAATGAAGAAGAATTAAAGAACCTCTTGATGAAAGTGAAAAAGGAGAGTGAAAAAGTTGGCTTAAAGCTCAACATTTAGAAAACTAAGATCATGACAACTAATCACATCATTTCATGGCAAGTAGATGGGGATACAGTGGAAACAGTGACGGACTTTAATTTTAGGGGCTCCAAAATCATGGCAGACAGTGACTGCAGCCTTGAAATTAAAAGAAATTTACTCCTTGGAAGAAAAGTTATGAGCAATCTAGACATCATATTAAAAAGTAGAGACATTACTTTGCCAACAAAGGCCCGTCTAGTCAGGGCTATTGTTTTTCCAGTGGTCACGTATGGATGTGAGAGTTGGACTGTAAAGAAAGTTGAGGACTAAGGAATTAATGCTTTTGAACTGTGGTGCTGGAGAAGACTCTTGAGAGTCCCTTGGACTGCAAGGAGATCCAATCAGTCCATTCTAAAGAAAATCAGTCCTGAATATTCATCGGAAGAACTGATGTTGAAGCTGAAACTCCAATATTTGGCCACCTGATGCAAAGAACTGACTCATTTGAAAAGACCCTGATGCTGGGAAAGATTGAAGGCAGGAGCAGAAGGTGACAACAGAAGATGAGATGGTTGTATGGTATCACCGACTCAATGGACATGAGTTTGAATAAGTTCCACGAGTTGGTGATGGACAGGGAGGCCTGGTGTGCTGCGGTCCATGGGGTAACAAAGAGTCAGACATGAAGGAGTGACTAAAGTAAACTGAATCAAATNCAGAAGGTGACAACAGAAGATGAGATGGTTGTATGGTATCACCGACTCAATGGACATGAGTTTGAATAAGTTCCACGAGTTGGTGATGGACAGGGAGGCCTGGTGTGCTGCGGTCCATGGGGTAACAAAGAGTCAGACATGAAGGAGTGACTAAAGTAAACTGAATCAAATGGATATGCAGATATTTGTATATTATTATTATAAAATCCCTAGAGGAGATTTTATTATAAAACTCCTAGAGGAGAACATAGGCAAAACACTCTCTGATATATATCACAGTAGGATCCTCTATGATNAGAAAGCTGAGCGCTGACGAATTGATGCTTTTGAACTGTGGTGTTGGAGAAGACTCTTGAGAGTCCCTTTGGTCTTCAAGGAGATCCAACCAGTCCATCCTAAAGGAAATCAGTCCTGGGTGTTTCACTGGAAGTACTGATGTTGAAACTGAAATTTCAGTACTTTGGCCACCTGATGTGACGAGCTGACTCATTTGAAAAGACCCTCTTGCTTGGGAAGATTGAAGGCAGGAGGAGAAGGAGATGACAGAGGATGAGATAGTTGGATGACATCACCAACTCAATGGACATGAGTTTGGGTAAACTCTGGAAGTTGGTGATGGACAGGGAGGCTTGGCATGCTGCAGTCCATGGCGTCACAAATTGGGCATGGCTGAGTGACTGAACAGAACTGAACTGAATGCATTCATTTTCAGATTCATTTTCCGTATAGATTGTTACAGAATACTGAGTATATTTCCCTGTGCTATGGCTTCCTGAGTTGCTCAGTGGTAAAAGATCTGCCTGCTAATTCAAGGAGAATCAGGAGACATGAGATCTACCCCTGGGTTTGGAAGATCCCCAGGCGGTGGAAATGGCAAACTTCTTCAGTGTTCTTGCCTGGAGAATCCCATCGACAGAAGAGCTTGGTAGACTACAGTTCATAGGGTTACAAAGAGTAGGACATTACTGAGTGATTGAGCATCCACACATTCACTTACAACCCATGCTGTACAGTAGTTCCTTATTAGTTATCTATTTTATATATAGTAGAGTGAATATGTTAATCCTAATCTTCTAATTTATCACCTTCTCCCATGTTTCCTCTTTTGTAACCATAAATTTGACTTCATGACTTGTGGGTCTGTTTCTGTGTTGTAAATAAGTTCATTTGTATAGTTTTTTTAATTAGATTCCACATTTAAGTGATATCATGTGAGATATCTTTTTCTCTGTCTGATTTATTTTACTTAGTATGATAATATCTAGTTCCATTCATATTGCTGTAATGGCATTATTTTGTTATCTTTATGACACCAGTCAGGATGACCATAATAAAAAATCTACAAACAATAAAATACTGGAGAGGATGTGAAGGAAAGAGAACCTTGCTGTACTGTTATTGAGAAGATAAATTGGTACAACCATTATGGAGAACAGCATGGGAGTTCCTTAAAAAACTACATATAAAACATCCATATGATCCAACAATCCCACTCCTAGGCATATACACAGAAAAAATAATAATTTGAAAATATACATGCACCCCAATGTTCATTGCAGCACTATTTATAATAGCCAAAACATGAAAGCAACACAAATGTTCATTGACAGGGGAAGGGGTGAATAAATTGTGGTACACTCCAGTATGTTTATGAAATTTAGTTATTAAGACCCACATGGGTCAACTGAAATTAACATTGACCATCGTGGAGCCACTCCCTGGCAACTTCTAATCTACTTTCTGTCTCTCTGGATTTGCCTATTATGAATGTTTCATATAAATACTATAATGTAGTGTGTGGCATAAAAAATGATATTGCTGCTTTCACATAGCATGATGTTTGCAAGGATTATATATGTTGTGATCTGTTTCACTACTTCATTCCTTTTTATGGCTGAATAATATTTCATTTTATGAATACACCCAAATATTCATTGGAAAGACTGATGCTGAGTCTGAAATTCCAGCTCCAATACTTTGGTCACTTGATGAGAAGATTGACTCATTAGAAAAGACCNTAGCATGATGTTTGCAAGGATTATATATGTTGTGATCTGTTTCACTACTTCATTCCTTTTTATGGCTGAATAATATTTCATTTTATGAATACACCCAAATATTCATTGGAAAGACTGATGCTGAGTCTGAAATTCCAGCTCCAATACTTTGGTCACTTGATGAGAAGATTGACTCATTAGAAAAGACCCTGATGCTGGGAAAGATTGAAGGCAGGAGGAGAAGGGAATGACAGAGGATGAGATGGTTGGATGGCATCACCAACTCAATGCACATGAGTTTGAGCAAGCTCTGGGAGATGGTAATGGACAGGGAAGCCTGGTGTGGTGCAGTCCATGGGGTCGCAAAGAATCAGACACAACTGAGTGACTGAAAAACAACAACAACAATGAATATACCACATTTTGTTTACCTGCTTGTCAGTAATATATATTGGACTGTCTTCATTTTGTGATCATTATAAATAATGCTTCTGTGAATATTTGTGAAGATATTTTTATGTGGACATATGTTTTCAATGCTCTTTGACAAATAATTAGTACTGAAATATTTAGTAACTCAATGTTCAACATTTTGAAGAACTCTGAAATTGTTTTTCATAGTGGTTGAATAATAATCTTATCATCAATATATCAAGGTTCCAATTTTTCTGCATGCTTGCAATTCTTATTTTCTGGCATTTAAAAATTTTACTTAACCAAGTGTGTGTGAATGAAATATCAGTGAGGCTTTTATTTCAATTTCTCTAATGACTAATGTCCTGTGCTAAGTGACATCAGTCATGTCCGACTCTTTGTGACCCTATGAACTGTAGCCAGCCAGGCTCCTATGTCCATCAGCTTCTCCTGACAAGGATACTGCCGTGGGTCATCATGCCCTCCTCCAGGGGGTCTTCCCAACTCAGGGATCAAATCATCTCTTAATCTCCTGCACTGGCAGATGTGTACTTTATCACTGGCACCACCTGGAATTTTTAGGATTATTTCATGGATGCATTGCCCATTTGTATAAGTTCTCTGACCAAATAAATGCATTCTTTTTCTTTTGTTGCTTGTGTGAGTATAAGAGAATGTATCATTTTTTTCATAATTTTTAGTGTAGTTGTATTGAAGAAAGTTCTTTTTCTTAAATTGGATTTTGCAAAGCATTTGGTTATAGCCTTCAGAACAGCAGGGAAGACTTAGTGAGATTAAGCAATAATAATAAGATCAATTCTAGCTCTTTATTATTTAAATATGTTTTCCATATTTAGAAGGATGATAGGACAAATTCATTATTGGCTTCTGAGAGCTAATATTCAGGCCCTATGGCTCTGTTCTTTTACAGAGAAGGCAATTATCTGAAGATATGTGGCTTGCCTAAGATCACCCAGCAAGTTATTGGCATAGCAGGAATGTGAACACATGGACTCTCAGTTTCCCATCTGTTGCCTAGTTCATTTGGCTGCTTTGTGAGGAGTGGGTATGTATGTATATTTATGTAGTATTTTAGGAACAAGCAAAACTTGTGGGACTGTGCATTGTTTCAGGTAGACAGGGAAGTAGGAATAAAAGCAATTTTCCTTCTTAATAACAAATATAATAAAGGTAATTTTACCACTCTGAGGGAGAAGTAGAGTAAATAATTACCCTGTGTGTGTTAGTTGCTCGGTTGTGTTCAAGTCTTTGCAGCCCCATGGAATATACCCTGCCAGGCTCCTCTGCCCATAGAGTTCTCCAGGCAAGAATACTGGAGTGGGTTGACATTTGCTATTCCAAATAATTACCCTATTTTAAAGAATTTGGATATTTAATTCTATATTACTTTGGATATAGTTAACCAAAACCTTGGGATATATATATATATATATACACATATACATATATATATATATGTATATGTATATGTATATATATACTGTGTTATATATCATTATAAAAGTTATGGCTCTGCTATGATGGATAGCATAAAAATGTTATGCATAGGTGGAAGATAAAAAGTGTATCTGTATTAGATGAGCAGAAGATTAAAAACCTGAGTCTCTAGAACCTCCTTATTCAACATCTATAGAACACATTGTTCTAAACAAAGCTGAAAACGTAATGAAGGAACAGATAGAAAGTAGAAAAACTATAACAAGGAGTTACAATTAGAGAAAGGAAGAAAGGAAAGATGAAAAGGATGATGGAGAATAAACCAACAGGAGGGAAACAAATAGGAAAGTGGAGGGAGAAAAGATCAATATGTTTTCATGTCTTAACTTCTACAACTTAGTCAGAAATACTATTCAAAGTTTTGTTTTGTTGTTTTCCTTAATTTCTCTTGGGAAGAGAACCTTATACTGTGACATGGAATAAGAAGACTAAGTTATGTAAATACTTCTGCTTAGTCCTCAGTTGTACCTTTGAGAGAATGATCAAGATGTGTGTGCATATTAATAGTATGTATGTCACCTATATCTCCTTGTCTTCTAGCATTCCCTCTCTCCAGTGCTGAAAATAGGTACATAAATAAAGAAAAAAGATGTTATGGTCATTTCATCTTATACAGAATGTCCTCCTTCCTCCCCAAGTGATGCCTCTCTGCCTCCAGCAACATGAAGCCTACATGTGGGAGAAAGATAATTGTATTAACCACATTACACAAAAGCATAAGAACATGATCACCTAAACTATATATAGTCAGTGATATTGCTCTTCTAGTTTAAGGGAGAGCATCACATTCATTTTCTACCTCCTTTCTTTAGAGTAAAAATACATTCACTGATAGAATAAACTACTGATTCATATAAAACAATGGCAACTAAACTGTGTTAACATGAGCTTTCTAATTTCAAACATCCTAAAATGAAAAGTTTAAAAGAATGTCCTAAAGTTAGTTACACTGATAATCCAGAATATATTTCAATTTTTTATTAATGCATTGTTTTATTTAAAATGTTTTAATTATTTTCATTAGAAATATTTCATTATAGAAATGAATTTAAAGGTTCACCATTATAAGTCAATTTGAAGTATATTGGGAATTTCACGGTTAATTTTCAATTACTTGGCTTCCCTGATGGCTCAGAGGTTACAGTGTCTACTTCTAATGTGGGAGACCTGGGTTCAATCCCTGTGTCAGGAAGATCCTCTGGAGAAGGAAATGGCAACCCACTAAAATATTCTTGCCTGGAGAATCCCATGGATGGAGGAGCCTGGTGGGCTACAGTCCACAGGGACGCAAAGAATCGGACACGACTTTTCATTAGAAGTGTTTCATTTTAGAAGTGAATCAAAAGGTTTACCATTATAAGTCAATTTGAAGTATATTGGGAATTTCACAGTTAATTTTCGATTAGTAATCATTGTTCGGCTTCCCTTGTGGCTCACTGGTGAAGAATCCACCTGCAATGAGGGAGACCTGGATTCAATCCCTGTGTTGGGAAGATCCCTGGAGAAGGGAAAGGCGATCCACTCCAGTATTCTGGCCTGGAGGATTTCATGAACTGTAAAGTCTATGACATAGTTCTGTCTGTGACTCTGCAAAGAGTCAGATAGAACTAAGCGACTTTCACTTTCACTTTCTTCAATCATTGTTCATGACCAAACACAAATTCAGTTCAGTTCAGTCACTCAGTTGTATTCGACTCTTTGGGACCCCATGAATCGCAGCATGCCAGGTCTCCCAGTCCATCACCAACTCCCGGAGTTCACTCACACTCATGTCCATCCAGTCGGTGATGCTATCCAGCCATCTCATCCTCTGTCATCCCCTTCTCCTCCTGCCCCCAATCCCTCTAAGCATCAGGGTCTTTTCCGGAGAGTCAACTCTTCACATGAGGTGGCCAAAGTATTGGAGTTTCAGCTTCAGCATCAGTCCTTCCAATGAACATCCAGGACTGATCTCCTTTAGGATGGACTGGTTGGATCTCCTCGCAGTCCAAGGGACTCTCAAGAGTCTTCTCCAACACCACAGTTCAAAAGCATCACTTCTTCAGCACTCAGCTTTCTTCACAGTAAATAATCACCAGTTTAATATACAAGAATTATAATTGAATAATTTTCTTGATAGACATACATGATTTACTACATCTTGATTTAGGTTGCTGCTGCTGCTAAGCTGCTTCAGTGTGTCCGACTCTGCGCGACCCCATAGACGGCAGCCTACCAGGCTCCCCCATCCCTGGGATTCTCCAGGCAAGAACACTGGAGTGGGTTGCCATTTCCTTCTCCATGATATAGGTTTAAACTATATTATTCTCTGTAAAGAAACCTCATAATCATCAGGAGACTGTGATTTAAAAGAAAAAAAAAAACTCTTTGTAGCTATATAGCCATCATATGAATTCCTTGCTTTTTGAATAAAAAAAAAATAGAAAATTTATCATTACATCTTAAATTTTAAAATACTTAATAAATTGTGCTAATAATCAAATATGAGAAAGTTTAACCAAACTGATAATATAAAATGGGAGAAATATGATATAAAAACTAGACATTAAGTGGGAAAAATTCAACACAGCAACTCAAAAATAAGCAAAATACTATTAAACTCTAACGGATGTTATTTTACATAAAGAAGTATATTAATTTGAAGTAGGGACCCAGGCTAATTTGTTGGAGGTTTTCAGTATGAGCCCTGTGTATTCCATGGGCTAATCTTGTCATTGAAACATAATCCTCAAGAGAAAGCCAAATACCTAAGGTATTACTTAACCATTTCCTTGTTACATTGTGTAGTTTCTATTTTTACAATGTATGTGTCAACTTCAAGGATTTTCAGGTGATTCAAAAACTTTAAATTAGTAATGTGAGTACAAATTCCAAAAACATGCCAAAGTGCAGAAATGAAGACTTACTTTTTTTAGTTGTAGCACTGAGCAACAAAGGAGTGACTTGACAGTTGCAACAAGTGATTTAGCATATGACACTTTGAGGCCACACAGCTTCCAGGGAGAGTAAGATTCCAGTTATTTTTTCCTACTAGACTGTGGGCTATGGTACATCAAATAAGTGACTTTCAGGCCTCAGGCAGCTGTAACTCAAGAAAACAGAATATTAGTGGGTTTGGTAATGATTCCAGATGAAAGACTACAGCTGGACTTATGGTAGCTTATTTTTATCTATCCCACTGTCTGCTGTTCCTCCCTAGAGATATGCTTTCTTTTTTCTCTACTTTTTCTATCCAAGAGAGTTAATGGAACATACAACATCAGTAACACAACTAATAGAAGTAGACACACAAAAAATCTCTTGTAACAGAGGCCTAGAATTGCAGCAGTGTAAGATAGGAATCAAGCGTATAGACTTCAGTTCCAGCTCTATTTTTTTTCCCCAGGGAAAGACACTGAACATCTTTTTTTTTTTTTTTTTAATGAAAGAGTTGTTGTATTTGATGCACAAAATAACTTTTATTTCTACAATTCCATGGTTCTACCTTCTTTAATCTGTTGCAATTTTCTACAGTTCTTTTCATGATCTATTTCAAGATTTCACTTGTTTCATCTTTCTTGTCCATCAGCTGTTTTTTTTTTTTTTTTTTTTTTTTTTTGTTTTTTTTTTTTTTA
>SJYA01002063.1:41333-102623 GCA_006410615.1 Neotragus moschatus
TTTTTATTAAAGTGTGTACTCTAACTTTCTAGTTATCTATACATAAATTACATCTATACGATATATTTACAGAGATTACAAATAAATGATTTCCCATCATCGCAAAGAGACTACTCCATCAGTTCAGTCCCTCAGTGTGTCCAGCTTTTTGAGACCCCATGGACTGCACCATGCCAGGCTTCCCTGTCCATCACCAACTCCTGGAGGTTGCTCAAACAGTCAGTGATGCTATTCAACCATCTCATCCTCTGTCGTCCCCTTCTCCTCCTACCCTCAATCTTTCTCAGCATTAGAGTCTTTTCCAATGAGTCTGTTCTTAGCATCAGATGGCTGAAGTATTAGAGCTTTAGCTTCAGCATCAGTCCTTCCAATGAATATTTATCCTGGTAAACTATGTCAAATATGAAAACTAGTAGCTCTGTAATTTATGTAAAGAATTACTGACCTTATGCAAAAAAAAAATATTTATGTTCAGTTCAGTCACTCAGTCGTTTCCGATTCTTTCCAACCCCATGAACCGCAGCACGCCAGGCCTCCCTGTTGATCACCAACTTCTAGAGAACACCCAAACCCATGTCCATAGAGTTGGTGATGCCTTTCAGCCATCTCATCCTATATCATCCCCTACTCCTCCTGCCCTCAATCTTTCCCAGAATTAGGGTCTTTTCCAATGAATCAGCTCTTCCCATCAGGTGGCCAAAGTATTAGAGTTTCAGCTTTGGCATCAGTCCTTCCTAAGAACACCCAGGACTGAGCTCCTTTAAGATGGACTGGTTGAATCTCTTCACGGTCCAAGAGACTCTCAAGAGTCTTCTCCAACACCACAGTTCAAAAGCGTCAGTTCTTCGGTGTTCATCTTTCTTTATAGTTCAATGCGCACATCCATACATGACCACTGGAAAAACCATAGCCTTGACTAGATAAACCATTGTTGGCAAAAAAATGTCTCTGCTTTTTCATATGCTGCGTAGGTTGGTCATAACTTTCCTTCCAAGGAGTTAACATCTTTTAATTTCATGGCACTAGTCACCATCTACTGTGATTTGGGAGGCCAGAAAAATAAAGTCAGCCACTATTTCCCCTGTTTCCCCATCTATTTGCCATGAAGTGATGGTCCGGATGTCAGGATTTTAGTTTTCTAAATGTTGAGCTTCAAGCAAACTTTGTCACTCTACTCTTTCACTTTCATCAAGAGGCTATCTAGTTCTTCTTCACTTTCTACCATAAGGGTGGTATCATCTGCATATCTGAGGTTATTGATATTTCTCTGGAAATTTTGATTCCAGCTTGTGCTTCCTCCAGCCCAGCATTTCTCATTATGTACTCTGCATATTAGTTAAAAAACAGGGTGACGATATGCAGCCTTGACATACTCCTTTTCCTTTCTGGAACCACTCTGTTGTTCCATGTCCAGTTCTAACTGTTGCTTCCTGACCTGCATACAGGTTTCTCAAGAGGCAGGTCTTGTGGTCTGGTATTCCCATCTCTTTCAGAATTTTCCAGTTTATTGTGATCCACACAGTCAAAAGCTTTGGTATAATCAATAAAGAAGAAAAAGATGTTTTCAGAAATATATGTTTTTCTGGAACTCTCTTGCTTCTTCCATGATTGAGCAGATGTTATCAATTTGATCTCTGGTTCCTCTCCCTTTTCTAAAACCAGCTTGAACATCTGCAAGTTCACAGTTCACATATTGCTGAAACCTGGCTTAGAGAATTTTAAGCATTACCTCACTAGCATGTGAGATGAGTGCAATTGTGTGGTAGTTTGAGTATTCTTTGGCATTGCCTTTTTTTGGGATTGGAATAAAAACTGACATTTTTGAGCCCTGTGGCCACTGCTGAGTTTTCCAAATTTGCTGACATGTTGAATGCAGCACTTTCACATCATCATCTTTCCAGATTTGAAATAGCTCAACTGTATTACATCACCTCCACTAACTATGTCCATAGTGATGCTTCCAAGGTCCACTTGACTTCACATTCCAGGATGTCTGGGTTTATGTGAGTGATTACACCACTGTGGTTATCTGTGTCATGAAGATCTTTTTTGTACAGTTCTTCTGTGTATTCTTGCTACCTCTTCTTAATATCTTCTGCTTATGTTAGGGCCATACCATTTCTGTCCTTTATTCTGCCCATCTTTGCATGAAATGTTCTCTTGGTATCTCTAATTTTCTTGAAGAAATTGCTAGTCTTTCCCATTGTGTTGTTTTCCTCTATTTCTTTCCATTGATTGCTGAGGAAGTCTTTCTTATCTCCCCTTGCTATTCTTTGGAGCTTTGCATTCAAATGGGTATATCTTTCCTTTTCTCCTTTGCTTTTCGCTTCCCTTCTTTTCACAGCTATTTATAAAGAATCCTCAAACAGCCATTTTGCTTTTTTGCATTTATTTTCCTTGGGGATAATCTTGATTCCTGTCTCTTGTACAATGCTACGAACCTCCGTCCATAGAGTTCAGCAGACACTCTATCAGAGCTAGTCAGTTAAATCTATTTTTCACTTCCACTGTATAGGCATAAGGGATTTAATTTAGGTCATACCTGAAAAGTGGTTTTCTTCACTTTCTTCAATTTCAGTCTTAATTTGGCAATAAGGAGTTCATGATCTGAGCCACACTCAGCTCCCAGTCTTGTTTTTGCTGACTGTATAGAGCTTCTCCATCCTTGGTTACAAAGAATATAATCAATCTGATTTTGGTGTTGACCATCTGGTGATGTCCATGTGTAGAGTTTTCTCTTGTGTTGTTGGAAGAGGGTGTTTGCTATGACCAGTGCGTTCTCTTGGCAGGACTCTATTAGCCTTTGTTCTGCTTTATTCTGTACTCCAAGGCTAAATTTGCCTGTTACTGCAGGTGTTTCTTGACTTCCGACTTTTACATTCTAGTCCCCGATAATAAAAAGAACATCTTTTGTGTGTGTTAGTTCTGAAAGGTCTTATAGGTCTTCATAGAGGTGTACATCTTCAGCTTCTTCAGCATCACTAGTCGGGACATAGACTTTGATTAAAGTGATATTGAATGGTTTGCCTTGGAAATGAACAGAGATCATTCTGTCGTTTTTGAGATTTCATCCAAGTGCTGCATTTCAGCCTCTTTTGTTGACTCGGATGCCTACTCAATTTCTTCTAAGGGATTCCTGCCCACAGGAATAGATATAATGGTAGATATAATGGTCATCTGAGTTAAATTCACCCATTCTAGTCCATCTTAGTTCACCGATTCCTAGAATGTCAATGTTCACTCTTGCAATCTCCTGTTTGACCACCTCCAATTTGCCTTGATTCATGGACCTCACATTCCAGTTTCTTATGTAATATTGGCTTTACAGCCTCAAACCCTGCTTCTATCACCAGTCCCATTCTCAACTGGGTGTTGTTTTTGCTTTAGCTCCATCCCTTCATTCTTTCTGGATTTATTTCTCCACTGATCTCCAGTAGTATATTGGGCACCTACCGACCTGGGGAGTTCTTCTTTCAGTGTCCTATCCTTTTGCCTTTTCATCCTTATGTTAATACCCCCAAATAATGGCTCATGAGACAAAATGTTTCACTCAATAAATTCCAGCTTCTCCTCTAATCCTGACACTCCAATATCTCCTAGATGAAAACAGCTGCAGAGTTTTATGATGAGTCATTTTGCTATTAGTTTCTGCCAAATGTTAAAATTTAATACTGTTACCTTTATCTAACTTTGAAAATGATATCTTTTGCTTATCTTTTACTGTAGTTGCTATTATTTTAATGAACTTCATAAATGTATCAGATGTTAATATACTTTTAAATTCAACAGTCAGTGGAATTCAACAGTCTCTGTGATGCCACTACAAATATATATTTTTTTTACGTATTGTAGTCTCTTTCGGTTTATATGTAAAGTTATCCCGATGCTCAATAAACATATTATCATATATTGCTTAAATTGCAAAATTCATCTTTCTTTCCTTTTATAATTCTTGAAAATTAAGTTAATTTCTTCTCTATTTTCAGCCATATAAGAGTTTTCTGGTGAAAAAAGTTTTCATAAAAACTTTTCTGTCAGGAAGTTTTTTTTCTAAGAAAGATAGGTGATAGCAAAGTGCTAGGAGATTTCAACTGTTTTGTGCTACATATAATTACAGATAATTTTGAAGAGCTATTCATTATCACTATTTAACCTATGTCTATAAATTTGGAAGCATTTTTAACATAGATTAATTTTTTTCTCTTGTACAATGCTCCAATTGACAGTATAAGAAATAGAAATTTTGAGTCATTATATAAATGAAAATGTTAAAAAACATAGTTTTGTTCAGTTCTGTTCAGTTCAGTTGCTGCATCAGATGGCCAAATAATTGGAGTTTCAGGCAACATCAGTCCTTCCAATGAACACTCAGGACTGATCTCCTTTAGAATGGATGGTTGGATCTCCTTGCAGTCCAAGGGACTCTCAAGAGTCTTCTCCAACACCACAGTTCAAAAGCATCAATTCTTTGATGCTCAGCTTTCTTCACAGTCCAACTCTCACTTCCATACATGATACTGGAAAAACCAAAGCTCTGATTAGATGAATCTTTGTTGGCAATATAATGTCTGTGCACTTTAATATGCTGTCTAGGTTGGTCATAACTTTCCTTCCAGGGAGTAAGCATCTTTTAAGTTTATGGCTGCAGTCACCATCTGCAGTGATTTTGGAGCCCCCCCAAAATCTTAGTTTTCTGAATGTTGAGCTTTAAGCCAACTTTTTTCAATCTCCTCTTTCACTTTCATCAAGAAGCTCTTTAGTTCTTCTTTGCTTTCTGCCATAAGGGTGGTGTCCTCTGCATATCTGAGTTTATTGACATTTCTTTTGGCAGTCTTGATTCCAGCTTGCACTTCATCCAGCCCAGCATAAAAAAAGAGTAGACTACTTTACACTAAATTTTACCTAAGAAACATAAATGCAAGCCAAGTAAAGAGAATTATAGACTAATTTTATGTGTTGACACAAATTAAAAAAATATATGTATATGCAACACATCCTTTGATGTTATGGAAAATGAAGGTTATTTAGTTTTGATCAAGTGAATTTTATCCTTGTAATGCAAAATTATTATGAAGATATTTCAACAAAAACTGTACTATATCATACAAATCAATATTATGCAAATAAAAGTAAATAGCCAAATAATACAGAACCTGCAAATGTTTGAACATAATTTAGTAATTTTTACATTTTATTTAAAAAGCTACTGAAAGCTTGTTAAGAATAGGAGCAGTTGCATGTTCACTCTTTGTCTACCATATTCTGGAGTTGAACACAGAGTTTCTAATTGGGCTGGATATCCCATTCAAGATAAAACTTTAATTTTGGGGTTATAATGATTTTAAATGCACAACTGAGAAGGAGGAGTCAAAACCATGAGGTTAACCAAAATTTATTATTTCAGGCTTTGGACTGTGATTATTTTCCTCAAAAATCCTCTGTACTCTACTTTTTAAATTCATCCGTCTCTTTAATTTGGTCCTTTTAGAAGATGCTATATAGTTGGAATAATATAGTATCATCTTTTTCAGATTGACGTCTTTCACTTAAGAATATTCTTCAGGTTCTTCCATTTCTTTCGACAATTCAATGACCCATTTCTTTTTAGCAATAAATAATATTCCATTATCTGGATATCCCACAGCTAATTTTTCCATTTAACTGACAAAGGACATGTCGGTTGCTTCCATGTTTTTGGTAATAAAGAAATGGCTACTAAAAACATCTTTATGAAGAATTTTCTCTGAATGTAAATTTCTAATTCCTCTGGATAAATTCTAAGGAGCATGATTGCTAGATTGTATGGAAAAGGTATATTCAACTTTGTTCAGTTAAGTTCAGTTCCGTCGCTCCGCTGCTGCTGCTGCTGCTGCTAAGTCCTGTCAGTCATGTCCGACTGTGTGCGACCTCATATATGGCAGCCCACCAGGACCCCCATCCCTGGAATTCTCCAGGCAAGAACACTGGAATATGTTGCCATTTCCTTCTCCAATGCATGAAAGTGAAAAGTGAAAGCGAAGTCACTCAGTCGTGTCTGATTCCTAGCAACCTCATGTTCTGCAGCCCACCAGGCCCCTCGGTCCATGGGATTTTCCAGGCAAGAATACCGGAGTGGGGTGCCATTGCCTTCTCCATTCCGTAGCTCAGTCATGTCCAGCTCTTTGTGATCTCATGGACTGCAGCACAGCAGGCTTCCCTACCCATCACCAACACCGGGATCAAGTTCATCAAGTTGGTGAAGACATCCAACCATCTCAACCTTTGTCATTCCCTTCTATTCCTGACTTCAATCTTTCCCAGCATCAGGGTTTTTTTCCAATGAGTCAGCCTTTTGCATCAGGTGGCCAAAGTATTGGAGTTTCAGCTTCAGCATCAGTCAATCCAATGAATATTGAGGATTGATTTCCTTTACTGATAAACTATCTTTCAAAGTGATTATACCATTTTGCATTCCCACCAGCAGTGAATATATTCTGTGCTTCCAAGTTCTTGCCAACATTTGGCAAGTTGTTATGCAGAAAGAGAAAAAAATGAACCTAGATACAGACGTTAGAGGCCCACAGGTCTTTTGCTGCTGCTGCTGAGTCACTTCAGTCGTGTCCAACTCTGTGTGATCCCATAGATGGCAAGCCCACCCGGCTCCCCCATCCCTGGGATTCTCAAGGCAAGAACACTGGAGTGGGTTGCCATTTGCTTCTGCAATGTATGAAAGTGAAAAGGGAAAGTGAAGTAGCTCAGTCGTGTCAGACTCTCAAGGACCCCATGGACTGCAGCCTACCAGGCTCTCCCGTCCATGGGATTTTCCAGGCAAGAGTACTGGAGTAGGGTGCCACAGGTCTTTTAATTGACTGTTTTCTTACTGTTGAATTTTAAGAGTTTTTTGATTATTTTGGATAAGAGTCCTATAGAACATTTTTTTTTTTTTTTGCATAGATTTTATCTCAGTCTATGACTTCTCTTTTCATTCTCTTGACAGTGACTTAAGAGCAGATTTAAAAAAAAATTATTGAAATCTACTTATTCATTATTTTATTCTGGGCTATGTTTTTTGTATTATATGTAAAAGCTATTTCCAAACCCAGGGTCATTTAGGTGTTTTGCCATATTACTTCCTAGTTGTTTTATATTTTTGTTTTACATTGAACTTTGTGATGTATTTTGAGTTATGTGTGTGTGCTTAGTCACTTAGTTATGTCTGTCTTTTTGTGTCTATATGGACTGTAGCCCATCACTCTCTTCTGTCCATGGGGATACTCCAGGCAAGAATAATGGAGTGGGTTGCCATATTCTCCTTCAGGGGATCTTCCCAACTCAGGGATTGATATTACAGATTGATTCTTTACCATCTGTGCCACCAGGGAAACACATATAAAATATGAATCTGTATTCTTTTTCCCCTCTTTTTGGATATTGAGTGTCTCCATACCTTTTGTTGTAAAGAATATTTTTGTTCTATTATCTCTGATACTTTTTTGATTGCATTTTGGGTCATGTATTTTTGAGCTTTCTGTTTTGTCCTATTGATCTTTCTGACTAGTCATTTTGTCAGTGGTACCCTTTCTTGCCTGCTGTAGTTTTATAGTAAGTCTTGACATTATATGATGTTACTTCTCTAAAATTGTTCTTTTCCTGCAATGTTGGGTGGGTTATTCTTCTTTTTTTTTTTTTTTTCCACTCTGTGTAAGCTTCTTTTTTTTAGGTTTATCAAGTGCATGGGGATGATCCAGAGAGTTGATGTGGAGTGGGAGGTGGGGGGGGGGGTTCAAGAGTGGGAACTCATGTACACCTGAGATGAAAAAAAAAAAAAAAAAAAAAAAAAAGATATAGCTAACATACAGTGTTGTGTAAGCTTAAAGTATATAGCATAATAATTGACTTACATTCACTTTGAAATGATTACCACAGTAGATTTAATGAACATGCCTCATCTCATATATATATAAAACAAAAAATAAAAAAAATATTTCTTTCTTTGTGATGACAACTCTTAAATTTGCTCTCCTAAGAACCTATATATAGCATACAACAGTAAGTTGAATATATCATAGTGTATGTCATATTCCTGTTACTTATATATCTTGTAAATGACAGTTTGCACATTTTAACTATCTTTCCTGTCCCCCTCAACACTTTGCCTCTGGTAACCAGAAATATGATTCCTTTTTCTATGAGTTTATTTGTGTGCTTGTTTTTGTAGTGTAATTGACCTACAACTCTGTTAATTCATGGTGCATGACATAGTGATGCAATATTTCCATACATTAAAAACTCATCACCACAAAAAGTACAGTTACCACTGTAGCAATGCAAAGTTACTGCACAGTTATTCCCTGTGTTCATTACCTTGCATATTTTTTGCCCTGATGCACTTATTTTGTAAATATATAGCTTTTAATTTCCCAAAACTATTTCTTCCTTCCTTCAAATTCCTTCTGTCTGGAAACCACCTGTTTGTTCTGTGTATATATGACTCTCTTTCTATTTTATGTTTTTTCATTTACATTGACTTTTAACTCCACATAGGAGTGAAATCATATGATATTTATTTTTCTCTGTCTGACATTTCATTAGCATGATATACAGTTTCCATTTGTGTAGTCACAAATGGCAAGATTTCACTATATTTTTTATTTCATTAATTTTTAAATATAATATTCCATTATATACCTATACCACATCTTCTTTAGCCATTCTTCTATCTATAGACTTTTAGATTGCTTCCAGGTTTTGGCTATTGTGAATAGTGCTGCTATGAACATTGGGATACACGTCTATTCTAATTATGATCTTTTGTATTTCTATGGTGTTCATTGTTTTTTTTTGTCCATTGTTTTTTATCCCATTATGTCTTTTCATTGGCACATTTAATCCATTGACATTTAAAGTAGTGTCAGTTTGTTTGTATTTATTATCACTTTGTCAATTGTGTGTTTTTTTAACTTCTTTTTTGTTCTTTTCTTTAGTATCTTCCCTAATAATTTGATTACAAATTTTAGCATTAAGTTTGGATTTATTTCTCTTTTTTGGTTGTCTATGTATCTATTTTATATTTTTAATTTGTGGTTATGATGAAGTTTTTATATAATAATATATTCCTACATATATATATAAATACATACATATATATATATATGATGTGAAGCAGTATGTTTAATTGGATAATCTCTAGTTAAAACACACTCTAACAATGCTGCATTTTTATCTCCCTCCCAAGCTTGATGTTTTTGATATCATATTTTATGTTTCACTTTTGTGTATGTATGTATCTCTTAACAACTCATTGTGAATACAAGTGATTTTACTACTTTGCCTTTTAAGCGTCCTACTAGCTTTGGTTGATCTACTGGCTTTATACAATATTTGCCTTTGCCAATGAGTTTTTCCTTTTTAAATTTTCATGTTTTGAGTTGTCTTTTGTCTACTCAGAGAGTCCCTTTCACATTTCTTGAGAAGCTAGTTTAGACGTACTTACTTCTTTTAGCTTTGCTTGTCTGTAAATCTCATCTCTCCTTTAAATCTGAATGATATTCTTGCAGGTAAAGTATTTTTGATTGTAGCCTTTTCCTTTTCTCACTTTAAATATGTCATGTCACTCTTTTCTGGCCTGCAGAGTGTCTGCTAAAAATTCAGCTGATAGTCTTATAGGAGTTCTTTTGAAGGCAGCTAATTGTTTTTCTTTCTGCATTTAGTATTTTCTATCCATGTTAAATCTTTGCCATATTAATTACAAAGGGTCTTGATGTGGCCCTCTTTGAACTGATCTCATTTGAGATGTTCTGTGCTTCCTAAATCTGCTTCCCTTCTCAGATAAGGGAATTTTTTCAGGTATTACAGCTTTACCGTTTTTTCTCTATATTCTCCTTCTTGGATCTCTATAATGCAAATGTTAGAGTGCTTGATGTAGTCTCAGGAGTCTCTTAAATGGTGCAATATGTTTTTTTTTTTTTTTGTTTGTTAATATTTATTTAGTTATTTGATTGTGAGGGATCTTAATTGCAAAACCCAGGATCTTTTTTGCTCCATGCAAGATCTTTGTTGCAACATACAGACTCTCTACTTATGGCACACAGGCTCAGTATTTACAGCACATAGGCTTAGTTGTATACCTTCTTGCAGGTAGTAGAGTGGCAAAATTGTAATGACATTACACTTTGAAATAAGATAATCTTGTATGCGAGATAGCAAAAGAGACACAGATGTATAGAACTGTCTTTTGGACTTTGTGGGAAAGGGTGAGGGTGGGATGATTTAGGAGAATGGCACTGAAACATGCATATTATCATACGTGAAACGAATTGTCAATCCAATGCATGATACAGGGTGCTCGGGGCTGGTGCACTGGAATAACCAAGAGGGATGGGATGAGGAGGCAGGTGGGAGGGGGGTTCAAGATGGGGAACACATGTACACCAGTGATGGATTCATGTCAATGTATGGCAAAACCAATACAATGTTGAAAAGTTAAAAAAAAAAAAAANATATTCCTACATATATATATAAATACATACATATATATATATATGATGTGAAGCAGTATGTTTAATTGGATAATCTCTAGTTAAAACACACTCTAACAATGCTGCATTTTTATCTCCCTCCCAAGCTTGATGTTTTTGATATCATATTTTATGTTTCGTTTTTGTGTATGTATGTATCTCTTAACAACTCATTGTGAATACAAGTGATTTTACTACTTTGCCTTTTAAGCGTCCTACTAGCTTTGTATTTGGTTGATCTACTGGCTTTATACAATATTTGCCTTTGCCAATGAGTTTTTCCTTTTTAAATTTTCATGTTTTGAGTTGTCTTTTGTCTACTCAGAGAGTCCCTTTCACATTTCTTGAGAAGCTAGTTTAGACGTACTTACTTCTTTTAGCTTTGCTTGTCTGTAAATCTCATCTCTCCTTTAAATCTGAATGATATTCTTGCAGGTAAAGTATTTTTGATTGTAGCCTTTTCCTTTTCTCACTTTAAATATGTCATGTCACTCTTTTCTGGCCTGCAGAGTGTCTGCTAAAAATTCAGCTGATAGTCTTATAGGAGTTCTTTTGAAGGCAGCTAATTGTTTTTCTTTCTGCATTTAGTATTTTCTATCCATGTTAAATCTTTGCCATATTAATTACAAAGGGTCTTGATGTGGCCCTCTTTGAACTGATCTCATTTGAGATGTTCTGTGCTTCCTAAATCTGCTTCCCTTCTCAGATAAGGGAATTTTTTCAGGTATTACAGCTTTACCGTTTTTTCTCTATATTCTCCTTCTTGGATCTCTATAATGCAAATGTTAGAGTGCTTGATGTAGTCTCAGGAGTCTCTTAAATGGTGCAATATGTTTTTTTTGTTTGTTAATATTTATTTAGTTATTTGATTGTGAGGGATCTTAATTGCAAAACCCAGGATCTTTTTTGCTCCATGCAAGATCTTTGTTGCAACATACAGACTCTCTACTTATGGCACACAGGCTCAGTATTTACAGCACATAGGCTTAGTTGTATACCTTCTTGCAGGTAGTAGAGTGGCAAAATTGTAATGACATTACACTTTGAAATAAGATAATCTTGTATGCGAGATAGCAAAAGAGACACAGATGTATAGAACTGTCTTTTGGACTTTGTGGGAAAGGGTGAGGGTGGGATGATTTAGGAGAATGGCACTGAAACATGCATATTATCATACGTGAAACGAATTGTCAATCCAATGCATGATACAGGGTGCTCGGGGCTGGTGCACTGGAATAACCAAGAGGGATGGGATGAGGAGGCAGGTGGGAGGGGGGTTCAAGATGGGGAACACATGTACACCAGTGATGGATTCATGTCAATGTATGGCAAAACCAATACAATGTTGAAAAGTTAAAAAAAAAAAAAAGAAATATAAGAATATGGGAAAATTGGAAATGTTTAAGCATTGGTGATGTTCTGTGTTTGGAAACTTACATATGCATTCTGGATATATTTAGTAATATGTGGTAAAATCTTGGGCTTCCCATGTCGCTCAGTTGGTAAAGAATCTGCCTGCAATGTAGGAGATGAGGGTCCGATCCCCGGGTTAGGTAGATCCTCTGGAGAAAAAAATGGTAACTCACTCCAATATTCTTGCCTGGAGAATTCCATGGACAAAAGTGAAATCTTATATGCAAATAGGCACATTCATTAGTTAGCCTCACAGCAGAGTACATACATTCCAAAAATCTTTCCATAAGACTGCAAAGAGACATTAATAAAGACATTTGTCACCATGTTGTAGATTTTGGTAACAGAACTATAGGCAGATGACAAATCCATTACAGGTGTGCCAGTGCTAATTTGTTTCAGTTTTGTCTGACTCCTTGTGACCAGCCAGGCTTCTCTGTCCATGGGATTCTCTAGGCAATACTATATTGGGTTGCCATGCCTTCCTCCAGGAGATCTTCCTGACCCAGGGATGGAATCCACATCTCTTAGGTCTCCTGCATTGGCAAGTGAGTTCTTTACCACTAATTCCAAATGGGAAAACCCTCCATTACTGGTGGGTTGCTTTTTAATCTGTGATATATATATATAATATATCACATATCATATATACATGTCATATAAATATATGTGATATATATATATAATGTGTAGATATACATATCATATGTAAGCATGTGATAAATAAATAAAGGAAATATAATAGGCTACACTTATTATCAAAATTCAGTATATCTCAAAAACCTAATGTTGAGAGGAAAACATAAGAACATAATACAGTTTCTAGGACAGTAGTGCTAAAGGAAATGAAAACTCTCATTTCAAACAAACCTATATAATTTGAAGACACATTTATAAACATTCAACATAATTTACATGGACTGAAAGTGTATACATCACACACACTAGGAAGGTGCCAGGGCAGTTTGTGAGTGTGTGGCATAGATAGAGTATGTGAATTAGTCTTAGGTGAAAAATATAGTTAAAATAAGAGAGCAGTTAAAAATGCAAGAAAGCTTAAAGGATGAACTTCTTGGTGAGAGCATTCATATTTTATTTGGTTAATATAAATAAAATATAAAACTAAATTAAATAATATTTGTTTAATATTTAAATATTCTCATCTGTTTTCTATAGTGAATTGAAAGATTCAATATTTTTAATTAAGCTTTTACAACCATATTGCAGATGTTCTTTCAATAATTTAAAATTTATATATATGCTCAATTGTTTCAGTCATGTCCAACTCTTTGCAACCCCAATGGACCTTATTCTGCCAGATTCTTCTGTTCATGGGGTTTTCCCAGCAAGGATACTGGATTGGGTTGTCATGCCCTCCTACGGGTGATCTTCACAACTCAGGAACTGAACTTGAATCTCCTGCATCTCTTGTGAGGCAGGTGGATTATTTACCTTTGAGCAAGCTCAAAATGTATATGTATATATACATATATGTATACACATATATTTTTCACATTCACTTCTTAACGTATCTTAACTTAATATTTTTTAATCTGAGGCTGCTAAAGCACTGGTCTTCCTTTAATAAACACACTCATGAAGCATACATTTATTTTAATATGTGTCTAGTGTGTAAGTTATGTGAGTAATAATAAAGAAAATATGTTTTAAAGAGGGGAAATTTAAGGTAAGAAACTTTTCTAAAAATAAAGTTAAAAAATACTTTTATTATAATGTATCTAAAGGTTTGGCATTTTATTGTAATTTACTATGAAAATGAGATATTAAAATATCTATAGTCTTAATATAGTCAATTGCATAACTTATTTTTCATTTTAATGCCAACTGAATGTAAACGAAATGAGAGTGTTTAATCCCTAACATTGCCTCTTGGGAGTTTTCCTTGATTTTAGATATGATGTGAATGCTGGATGACTCACTCAATATGACTCACTGCCCTTGAGGAAGGTTGAATAGTATAGCTCAAATAGGGAAGATGAATTCCCTATAGCATTTCAGAATGTAACATTTTTAAAAGCTAGAAAAAATTTTCCACACAATTAGCACAAAATCACATTGTCAGGGATTTGCCTTCAGGTCATTAACTAATATGTTCACTAACAACTTGCACAGAGTGGATTGAAAAAAATAAAAAATAAAAAAAGCTTTCTCTGAGTCAGAACTGTGACTGATTTGGAATAAACTATGCTTACTGGAATTCTATCAATAGACTTCAACTTTCAGCTTTTTTGTTATAACCCTGCAATGACATTCAAAAAATGTATTTTCTACCTCATGTAGAAATGAGGTAGAAAATGCTCTTTACACAAAATTCATTCAATTATTTCATAATTTATTCTGTTTCTCTTACTGGAAAATAAATGTCATTCATAATAGAAAATTAAATACAATGTATGCCATTTTCGTAAAGTTTTACCTTTGTTAATGCTGCATTTGTACTATATACAGAAGAATCACAGAAGTAATATTATGAAAAGATTAAATATAACAGTTTTAATGAAGAAAAATGTCTACAATTCATGGTGAACTATAAAAAAATTCCCCAACTATTATATAATTTGAAAATAAAAAAACCACAAAGCTTTAGGGATAATTTTGAGTATTAATATGTAATATTAATGAAAAAATCTCTAAATTCAGGTCCTAAAGGTTTATCAATCCTCCTTGGATAACATAATCTATTATTAGTACAGGAAAGGCAAGGAACTATTTGGAAAACTTCTGTACGGGAGAATACTTCTATGTTACAGAATAGAAACTCATTTCTTACTAATGTCAAGTAGTAGGACCTGAGATTTTACATATGTCAAAACTGGAATATAATATCATCCCAGCTCATCAGGCTTTGTGAGAGTTAAACAGAACTTACATTCATTGGGAAGGAAAAAGTGATGGAGAGATATTAATGTAAAGGATACAGACTCACTCAGCAGAAGAGTAACTCATTCCCATAATTCAGCCATGTGGTTGCAGTATATATTTAAAAGTATGCCTCACCAAAGTTGCAATTCTCACAGCTGGTAAAGAAAAGCTCTTCATAGTATTGGGGATCTTTCACAGAATGTGTGCAAGTATCCTGGATTAAGTTAGGAGCTTGAAACCCCTTTTCACTGCCCCTTCATATATTCTTACAGAAGACTGACTGATACTACTATGATACCATCTGAGATAACAGGAAATAATGGTGACAAGTATCAAGTTTCCCATTTCCTATTGAGCCTTAGTTACCCATTCCCTGTCAACTGGGGTTGTCCTCCTCTGATGGGGCTATCTGTCATCTTGAGGATGTCAATGAAGAAGCTAAAAAATAAATCTTCATGATCAGATGGAAAAGGGAAGAAGTCAGTATCCTAGTTCTCTCTATAGAATGGAATGTGTTAGTTGAGAGAAATCTGACCTGTGATTGGTCAGAAGCCGATCTTGATTTAGAGACTCTTGATGGCATTATACAAATATTCAGGAATACACCAAGCTCAGTAAGGCAAAACTTGTCAGGAAATATTTAGATACCTTTATTTTCCTTTTGTTTTCTTCCTCTATTTCATCCTCATTGTATCCCTTCTACAAGGATTATTATCTTTGCACCAATATTTGCAGCTTTTGTGGGAATAACCAATAATCTATTATACCATAAATGTATTATAACTGTTTATCTGAATCTTAGTATGTTTATAAATTTTGCTAGTACTAAAAACTTCCATAAAGTATTACTCTCTTTCTTTGGTACTGTTTTAAAAAAATTCTAATATATAATCCTTTTTTCTACATAGATTCTATATTATTTTACTTCTTTATGATGATGTAAGTTTCACTATGTTGTGATGTAAGGTGTCTTGAAGTAAACTTATATCTAGTGTATAGTATTGTGGGCTGAAGTGTATCCTCTAAAATTCATGGGTAAAGTTCTCAACTTCCAGTATTTGGAAGGAGGGTCTTGAATGAAGTAATTGAGGTAAACCAATGTCATAATCCAATATGCCTGGTCTCTGTATAGAAAACACAGGAGGAAGACCATTAAACACACAGAATGTGCTTATCCAAAAACCGAGGAGAGAGGCCACAGAAGAAACCAATCCTGCCAACAACTTGACGCTAGACTTCTAGGCTCCAGAACTATGAAGAAATAAATTTTAGTCATTTAAATCAATCAATCAGTGATAATTATGATAACCCTAGGAAACCAACATATATGGGTATAGATATAAATGGATATTAAACAGAGATATACTAAAATATATTGTGTTTTGTATAGTGGTGGTAAGAACTAGAGGATATATCTAACTTGATCTCAGATAGCTTGTTGTAAAGATTACCAAGTGATTAATTCACCTTTTAGCCAATATACTAAATGACATTTACCACTTATTAAATCCCTATTGCACCAGAGTCAGATCCTAGACTCATGTTCTACACTATGTAGGAAGTTTGTTCTTGGAAAACAAAGTATTTTGACATGTTTTTGTCAGGTAGTTTCATGCAATGGAAAAGGAAATGGCAACCCACTCCAGTGTTCTTGCCTGGAGAATCCCAGGGACAGGGGAACCTGTTGAGCTGCCATCTATGGGGTTGCACAGAGTAAGACACGACTGAAGTGACTTAGCAGAGCAGAGCAGAGGCATTAGCAACAAGAGGAGACCTAGCTGAAAAGATTCAAGCTTATCTCTAAACTCCACCCAAGAGAGGCACCAATGCCTCCCAGGAAAGTACACAGATATGTTACAAAATAACCAAAGAGACTTTTCCAACTCTGGGGAATGTGCACTAATCACATAATGAATATAAAGTAACGACAGGGGCTTCTCCAACTCCAGCCCAGGCACTCTTGAGGCACAACTGTATCTTCAAATGACCTTAGGCAACCAGGAGTATATTAAGGGTTCATAAATACTCTGTACATACATACATCTGATTATAACAGACTGAATTATGGGAAAGACACAAGATCTTGTTGTTAGGCAACTTGCAACTGTCAATCAAAATCGTCAGTCCATGCCCAACTAGGTGACTATGTAAAAGCCTGTCTTAAAAATCACTGGACCTCATCATTCTGTCTCCAGTGCCTTCTTGGTTTGGCCCACCTCTCCCTTGAGGTGTTCTTTCTGTTCTTTCTTCAATACTTGTTTTTGCCACAGGTAAGACCTCAGATTCTTCTTTGTGTCCTCACAAAGAACCTAGGCCCATGAGGAAGGGTCTTCTTTGGTTCTCCCTATCTGGTAGCATTATCAATGAACGGTATTCAGAAAAGGTGAATGTAATTGGTGCTACTGTCTGACATATGTGGCTTTTAACTTAGTTCCAAAGTCTCATCAGTGGTGTACTGCCTACAAGATCAAGATTGGTCACTGTGGAACAGCGACCTGATGATGTCATATTTTTTGGAGAAAGTGGCAGAGCATGAAGCCACTTTAAGGAAGATAGATCAATCTGCTAATAACTGACTACTTCTAATAAAACTATATATATATATAAAGCTAGTTTAGAATAATCCACTTTTATAAAATTGTACTTTTTATTACATTTCTTTTAATGATTTATTTTTTAATTTTTTTAAAAAATTTATTTTTACTTTATTGTGTTTTACAATACTGTATTGATTTGCCATACATTGACATGAATATGCCACGGGTGTACATGAGTTCCCAATCCTGAACCCCTCTCCCACCTCCCACCTCATATCATCCCTCTGGATCTTCCCCGTGCACCAGCCCAAAGCATCTTGTATCCTGCATCTATCATAGACTGGCAATTCGTTTCTTACATGATACTGTACATGTTTCAATGCTATTATCCCAAATCATCCCACCCTCTCCCTCTCCCACAGAGTCCAAAAGGCTGTTCTATACATCTGTGTCTCTTTTGCTGTCTCTCATACAGGGTTATCATTATCATCTTTCTAATTCCATATATATCTGTTAGTATAATATATTGATGTTTTTCTTTCTGGCTTACTTCACTCTGTATAATAGGCTCCAGTTTCATTCACCTCATTAGAACTGATTCAAATGTATTCTTTTTAATGGCTGAGTAATACTCCATTGGGTATATGTATCACAGCTTTCTTATCCATTCATCTACTGATGGACATCTAGATTATTTCCATGTCCTGGCTATTATAAACAGTGCTATGATGAACATTGGGGTACACATGTCTCTTTCAATTCTGGTTTCCTCGGTGAGTATGCCCAGCAGTGGGACTGCTGGGTCATAAGGCAGTTCTATTTGCAATTTTTAAAGGAATCTCCACACTGTTCTCCATAGTGGCTACTAGTTTGCATTCCCACCAACAGTGTAGGAGGGTTCCTTTTTCTCCATGCCCTCTCCAGCATTTATTGCTTGTAGACTTTTGGACCTCAGCCATTCTGACTGGTGTGAAATAGTACCTCATTGTGGTTTTGATTTGCTTTTCTCTGATAATGAATGATGTTGAGCATCTTTTCATGCGTTTGTTAGCCATCTGTATGTCTTCTTTGGAAAAGTGTCTATTTAGTTCTTTGGCCCATTTTTTGATTGGGTAGTTTATTTTTCTGGAATTGAGCTGGATAAGTTGCTTATATATTTTTGAGATTAGTTGTTCGTCAATTGCTTCATTTACTATTATTTTCTCCCATTCTGAAGGTTGTCTTTTCATCTTGCTTATNAAAGTGTCTATTTAGTTCTTTGGCCCATTTTTTGATTGGGTAGTTTATTTTTCTGGAATTGAGCTGGATAAGTTGCTTATATATTTTTGAGATTAGTTGTTCGTCAATTGCTTCATTTACTATTATTTTCTCCCATTCTGAAGGTTGTCTTTTCATCTTGCTTATAGTTTCCTTTGTTGTGCAGAGGCTTTTATTTAGATCCCATTTCCTTATTTTTGCTTTTATTTCCAGTATTCTGGGAGGTGGCTCATAGAGGATCTTGCTGTGATTTATGTTGGAGAGTGTTTTGCCTATGTTCTCCTCTAGGAGTTTTATACTTTCTGTTCTTACATTTAGATCTTTAATCCATTTTGAGTTTATTTGTGTATGGTGTTAGAAAGTGATCTAGTTTCATTCTTTTACAAGTGGTTGACCAGTTTTCCCAGCACCACTTGTCAAAGAGATTGTCTTTAGCACATTGTATATTCTTACCTCCTTTGTCGAAGATAAGGTGTCCATAGGTGAGTGGATTTATCTATGGGCTTTCTANGTTCTCTGATGTTCTCAGGATTTGGACTTAAGCCTCCTGCTTCTGCTTTTCAGTTTTATTTTTACAGTGACCTCAAGACTTCTCCATCTATACAACACTGATGATAAAACTACTAGGTTAAAGATGAAAAGTTTCTTCACATTGAGGGACACCAGAGAGGTTCACTGAGTTACACGGAGAAGAGAAGAGGGGTGGGGAGGAGTTAGAGGTGACTGGAATGTGATGATGAGGTGGGATCAAAAAAGGAGAGAGCAAGCTAGCCAGTAGTCACTTCTTTATGTGTGCTCCACTGTCTGGACCACTCAGAGATGTTCACAGAGTTATACAGGGAAGAGGAGCAGGGGAGGTATACAGAAGTAGCCAGGAGGATAAAACAGGGAAATGAAAATGAGAGAGACAGATCCAGCCAGTAACCAGTTCCCTAAGTGTTCTCCATCATCTGGAACACACAGAGATACCCAGAGTTGAGTAGAGAAGAGAAGGGGGAGGAAGGAGACAGAGACAACTTGCTGGAGAAAAAGGAGAGTCCAAAGGAGGAGAGAGTGGCCAAGCCAGTAATCTCACTCTCAGGTAAAGTTGGATACTGAAGATTGGGTTTTAAATGTACAAAATTGACAACNGAGAGACAGATCCAGCCAGTAACCAGTTCCCTAAGTGTTCTCCATCATCTGGAACACACAGAGATACCCAGAGTTGAGTAGAGAAGAGAAGGGGGAGGAAGGAGACAGAGACAACTTGCTGGAGAAAAAGGAGAGTCCAAAGGAGGAGAGAGTGGCCAAGCCAGTAATCTCACTCTCAGGTAAAGTTGGATACTGAAGATTGGGTTTTAAATGTACAAAATTGACAACAAATACCAAAAAGCAAAGATTAAAAATCTGTTTTTGAAGACAATGATCTGCTTTTCTAGATGTATGATGTCCTCTACCAGCATTCAGAAGTTGTTTTGTGGAATTTACTCAGTGTTGAAATGTTTTTTTGATGAATTTGTGAGGGAGAAAGTGGTCTCCTCATCTTGTCCCTCTGCCGTCTTAGGACCGCCCCCCCCCAATGATTTTTTTTAAATGAACATGAAATTATTTTTTAGATTATCTTTGTCAGAATTTTTCTTAAGTTGAATAGAGATCAGCAGAATAATTTATATGTATTTTTCTTTACTTTTGCTATCATTGAAATATTTGTCATTTTTTTCTTTTTGCATGTAAACAATTATTAATATATATCATTTTGTCTTCTGTTTAAAGTAATTAATTTACACTTAAAAAGTTTAATTATTTGCTAATAGCCTGATTCTTTGTTCATATAAATTTAGCAACACATCAATAATGTTTTATACAGCAGTGGTAAAGACTCCATGTGTCAATGCAGAAGGAGAAACAAGAAATGTAATTTATATACCTTGGTCAGAAAGATCCCTTGGGGTTTGAAATGGCAATCCACTCCAGTGTCCTTGCCTGGAAAATTCCATGGGTAGAGGAGTCTGGCAAGCTACAGTCCATGGGATCACAAAGAGTTGGACTATGTGCTCACACAGTTACCATTGCAGTTATCAGTTCAACTCAATATTTTGCTAATGACTTAATAAATTATATTTATTTAAAGTAATCCCAGTCTATAAGTAAATTTATTTTATTACTATTCCAAATGTACACAACATAAAATAAATTGTTATTTTTTAACTGACAATACTTTTATTTTTTTTAAAGCTACATTTTCAAACAAAATAATAAAATAGCAAAGAAAAAGAAGAAAAAACTCTTTGGTTTATCATATGCTGATTATTCCTCTTCACTAGTCACACTTGTTGTGGCAAAGAGACTAGTATAATTCAATGAAGCTATGAGCCATGCAGTGCCACCCAAGATGGATGTGTCATAATGGAAAAGTCCTAACAAAATGTGGTCTACTGCAGGAGGGAATGGTGAAGCACTCCAGTGTTCCTGCTGGAAACCACACGAATCATTCAAAAAGGCAAAAAGATATGCCACTGAAAAATGAGTCCTCCAGGTTGGAAGGCTACTGGAGAAGAGCAGGGTCAATTACTAATAACTCCATAAAAAATTAAGCTGCTGAACGCAAGTGGAAACCATGCTCAGTTATGAATGTCTGGTGGTAAAAATAATATCTGATGCTAAAGAAAAATATTGCATATGAACATGGAATGTTAGGTCCACAAATCAAGGACAATTGGGCATGGTCAGGCAAGAGTGAACAATTGGGCATGGAGAGAGCAAGCCTGAGCATAGATATCCTCAGTTCAGCTCAGTTGCTCAGATGTATGACTCTTTGCGACCCCACGGACTGCAGCACACAAGGCTTCTCTGTCCGTCACCAACTCCCAGAACTTGTTCAAACTCATGCCCATCAAGTCAGTGATGTCATCCAACCATCTTATATTCTATCCCCTCTCTTCCTTTTCCTTGACATCTTAAGAATCATTGAATTAAAATGGACAAGAATGGGGGAATTTAATTTAGATAAATCTGCTGTTGTAGGCAAGAATACCTTAGAAGAAATGGAGTAACCTTAGTAGATAACAAATGAGTCCAAAATGCAGTACTGGTGTGAAATCTCAAATACCACAAAATGATTTCTGTTGGTTTCCAAGGCAAACCATTCTACAGTAGAATAATCTAAGTCTATACCTGAAACACTGATGTTAAAGAAGTAGAAATTGACTATGTTCTGTGAAGTTCTATGAAGACCAATGAGACCTTCTAAAACTAACACCAAAAAAAAGATGTCCTTTTCATCATAGGTGACTGGGATACAAAAGCAACAAGTCAAGAGATTCCTGGAGTAACAAGTAAGTTTGACTTTGGAGTACAAAATAAAATAGGGCAAAAGCTAACAGAATTTTGCTAAGAGAACACACTGGTCATAGCAAACACCCTTTCCAACAACACAAGAGATGACTATGCAAATCAGTATCATCAAATGGACAAAACTGAAGTCAATTTGGTTCTATCATAAGCAGTCGAAGACAGAGAACCTCTATTTGGTAACCAAAACAAGACCAGGAGCTGACTATGATCATCAGATTATCAGTTCCTTACTGCAAAATTCAGATTTAAACTAAAGAAAGAAGAGAAAACTGCTAGACCATTCAGGCATGACCTAAATCAAATCCCTCATGATTATGCAGTAGAGGTCATGAATGATTCAATAGATCATAATAGACTAGACAGTGCCTAAATACTATTGAAAGAGGTTTGTAGCATTGTATTGGAGGCAGTGATCAATATAATTCCAAAGGAAAATAAATTTAAGGAAAATTGGTTGCCTGAGGTGGCTTTACAAATAGCTGGGGAAAGAAGAGAAATGAAAAGTAAGGGAGAAAAGAAAAAATATATCCAACTGAATGCAGAGCTCCAGAGAATAAAAAAGAGAAATAAGAAAGCCTATTTCAATGAACAATGCAAAGAAATAGAGGAAAAATATAGAATGGGTAAGACTAGAGATCTCTTCAAAAAAATTAGAGATACCAAGGGAGTGTTTCATACAAGGATGGATACAATAAAGGACAGAAATGGTAAGAACCTAACAGAAGCTGAAGAGCTTAAGAAGAGGTGGCAAAAATACACAGAACTATTAAAAAAAATCTTAATGATTGGGATAAGCACCATAGTGTAGTCACTCACCTACACTTGGAGTGTGGAGTCAAGTGGGTCTTAGGAAGCATTAGTATGAAAAAACTTGTGGAGATGATGAAATTCCATTTGAGCTATTTCAAATCCTCAAAGATGATGCTCTTAAAGTGCTGCACTCAGTCTGTCAGCATATTTGGAAATCTCAGCAGTGAGCACAGGGTTGGAAAAGGCCAGTTTTAATTCAAGTCCCAAAGAAGAGCAGTGCCAAAGAATCTTCAGCAAATTGCACTTATTTCCCATAACAATAAGGTTATGCTCAAAATCCTTCAAGGTAAGCTTCAGCAGTACATGAACTGAGAACTTTCAGATGTACAAGTTGGATTTCAGAAAGATAGAGGAACCACAGATTAAATGTGCAATGTTTGTTGGATCATAGAGAAAACAAGGTAATTCCAGAAAAAAACATCTATTTCTACTGATTGACTATAAGAAAACCTTTGTCTGTGTGGCTCACAACAAAGTGTAGAAAGTTCTTAAAGTGATGGGAATCTAAGACCACATTATCTGTCTCCTGAGAAACCTTAATGTGTGTCAAGAAGTAAAGGACGATATGGTTGGACAGCATCACTGACTCAATGGGCATGAACTTGAGCAAACTCCAGGAGATAGTGGAGGACAGAGAATCCTGGAGACCTGCAGCCCATGGGGTCACCTAGAGTCAGACACAACTTAGCAACTGAACAGCAATAACAGTGCTTAGTCTCTTCATTACCTCAATCATATTATATAAGAAGAATAATGTCACTGATTAAATTAATAAGCACTTATTTTGCTGGTAAGATTGTGGGTTCATAATTAGACTTGACTGTTCTGGATTGTTCTTTTGATCTAGGATGGGCTCATACACCTGCCTATGATCAGATGGCTGTTAGCTTTTCATAGATGATTGGTCAACATGTTTCTTACCACAAAGTGAACTATCCCAGAACTGCTTTGTGGGGAATATTAGAAATAGTAGGACACAAGTTGAAATAGACAAGTGTTTTCCTGAGGTTACACGTGAGTCAGCTGATCAAATCTCCTTGGACAATGCCAATCACTTGGTTTAGCCCAAATTCAGTGTAAAAGAACAATTGATGTAACATCAGAAACAGGGACAAAGTAAATCTTTTTGAAAACTACCATACTTAGGAAATTTAATTCCAAATGCCTGGAGATTCCCAGGGACAGGGGAGCCTGGTGGGCTGCCGTCTATGGGATCACACAGAGTCGGACACTACTGAAGTGACAGCAGAAGCAGCAGCGTCTTTTTGTGTCATTTGTTATGGGCTTCCCTGATAGCTCAGTTGGCAAAGAATCTGCCTGCAATGCAGGATCCCAGTTCGATTCCTGATCTGGAAGAGCCCCTGGAGAAGGGAAAGACTATCCACTCCAGTATTCTTGCCTGGAGAATTCCATGGACTGTATATCTATGGGGTTGCAAAGAGTCCGACACGACTGAGAGACCTTCACTCACTTTATCACTGTTATGGCATCATACATTGCAGATGCAAATTTCATCTCTAGCTTAATATTCTAATCAGCCTAAATCAGAAATGTTTCAATAAATTCATCAGATATATTATATCATTCATTACATAATAATACCATGGATGCTTTCTATAAGCTGAATGGTTCTAGATATTCTGGGGAGGTGAAAAATACATAGATACTGAGGTAATGCTACTGCTACAAAGATATATGTGGGGATTGTATAGTTTAAAAATTAAAGGTTGGAGCAGAATCAAAATAACACCAGATATTCTACTTTAATATTGTTGAGTAAACTTATTATCTCTTTAGCTATTAAAAAAAAGATCAAAATGATATGAATCATGATTGCTTTGTATTGTTTTTATTTAGTAAAGTAAACAACATAAAATACTTTCCCCTTTGTTGATGCAATTTTATGTGTTTCTGACTTTTCACCCTGAATGTAATTTAGTTTATTACAACTATTTCAGTACAAAATCTATAATTTCAGACAGCTCTAATATCTTTCTAAAATCCCTAACTCTGCTGTTATTTCCCTTTGGAGACCCTTAATGAGCCATTTTCTTGGGATTACTGTCTGGTCTATTATAGTCCCTGAACATAAATTATAGTATCCCAAGCATAAAATAACTGCTTATCTACTCTAAACTTGTTCCTGAATTTGTAATTTTTCTGTTACTTTCATGTTTTTCAAAATCATGTGTTAATTCTACTCTTAAGGACAAGAAACATTAATACATTGTATAATAATTTTAAAATAATTATGTATATTAAATACATATTAATAAAATAAAATAATGAGATTGTTTTAGAGGGAAAATGTCTTACTTTCAATTATACCACCTTTCTGTTTAAAATGTGAATAATAGCCAACAAATTATAGATTATTAATATCTTATAAAATTTCTTTAAAGATTTATAACTAAGTCTATCAACATCTGAACTTAGCTAGATAATATTTTCTAACTTATTTAAAGCACACATATAAATTATTATCAAGCATCTAGATTCACTGAGAATTCTTCAGGCAAGAATACTGGAGTGGTAACCATTTCCTTCTCCAGGAGATCTTCCCAATCCAGGGATTGAACCCTGAAATGTGTCCCATACTTCAGGCAGATTTTTTACTACCTGATCTACCAGGGAAGTCCTGCCATGATTACATACATCCCAACTCTGCATTCATAGCATCACATTGACATCCTGAACTTTGTATTTTCCAAATTAAGCCTTTTTTTCCACCTTTCTTTTTATTGCATTGGTTGTTAAATATTTACCTAGCTACCACAGGCAAAGTATCCAAAAGCTAAAATAGTCCATCAAGATGTTTTATAATCATATATCAGTTTTAAATTAATTAGAAAATATCATCCAACTGAGTATTTTTGAGCCAATTATGAGCACCCTCTGAGTGATCTCCAGCACCCTCTGAGCCCTTAAATATTCTTTAAATGAAAATATCAATAAATATATAGATAGTATACTAGTTCTTCTGGCAATCAAAAGACCTGCAGGAATTAATAACAAAGATTGGTTATGTGAACATGGGTCAGAACTAAGTTAGGTATATTATAGGAACTTCAGTGAACTGAAGGGTGCATCATCTAATTAAATGACAGAGCAATTGCCTGATTCTAGAGGAATATCTCTGAAATATTTCCAGATTCTCTTCCTGTGAAATAATTTTTCTTGAGTATTTCTCATTAAAAAGATATGTTTTCATTGTTCAGTCACTCAGTAGTTCCTACTATGTGCAACCTCACAGACTAAAGTGCACAAAACTTCCCTGTTCTTCACCATCTCCTGAAGCATGCTCAAATTCATGCCCATTGAGTTCATGATGACATCTAACCACCTCATCCTCTGTTGCCCTTTTCTCCTCCTGCCCTCAGTCTTTCCCAACATCAGGGTCTTTTCCAATGAGTCAGCTCTTCACATCAAGTGATTAAAGTATTGGAGCTGCAGCTTTAGCATCTGTCCTAAAAAATATTCAGGACTGATTTCCTTTAGGACTGACTTGTTTAATCTCTTTGCAGTCCAAGAGACTCTCAAGAGTCTTCTCCAACACCACAGTTCATAAGCATCACTTCTTCAGTGCTCTTTATGGCCCACCCCTCACATCCATACATAACTACTGGAAAAATCATAGCTTTGACTATATATAAACCTTGTCAGCAAAGAGGTGTTTCTTCTTTTTAATATAATGTCTAGGTTTGTCATAGCTTTTCTTCTAAGGAGCAAGCATCTTTTAATTTCATGGCTGCACTCATAGTATCCTGAGATTTTGATGTGAAAATAAATTATGTCATTGTTTCCATTGTTTTCCCCATCTATTTGCCATGATATGATGGGATAAGATGCCACGATCTTAGTTTTTTGAATACTGTTTTAAGCCAGCTTTTTCACTCTCTTCTTTCATCTTCTTCAAGAGCCTCTTGCTTCCTCTTCAATTTCTGACATTAAGGTGGCATCTTCTGCATATCTGAGGCTATTGATATTTCTGTATGCAATCTTTATTGTAGCTTGAGCTTCATCTAGTCTGGAATTTAATATGATGTGTTCTGTATATAAGTCAAATAAGCAAGGTGACAGTAAGTAGACTTGAGGTGCTCTTTTCTCAATTTTGATCCAACCCATTGTTTCATGTCCAATTCTATCTGTTGCTTCTTGATCTGCATACAGATCTCTCAGGGGGCAAGTAAGGTGATAGGGTATTCCCAGATTTTTCAGAATTCTCCACAGTTTGTTGTGATCCACATAGTCAAAGGCTTTGGTGTAGTCAAAGAAGCATAAATAGACATCTTTCAGGAATAACCTTACTTTTTCTATGATCCAATGGATGCTGGCAATTTGACCTCTGCCTTTTCTAATTCTAACTTGTATATCTTGAAGTTCTTGGTTCATGTATTGTTGAAGCCTAGTTTGAAGGATTTTCAGCATTAATTTACCAGCATGTGAAATAAGAACAACTGTGTGGTACTTAGAGAATTCTTTGGCATTACTCTCCTTTGGGATTGGAATGAAAACTGACCTTTTCCTGTCCTTTGGGCATTGCTAAGCTCTCCAAACTTGCTGGCATACTGACAGCATCATCTTTCAGAATTTGAAATAGCTCAGCGAAAATTCCATCAGGTCCACTAGCTTTATTTGTAGCAATGCTTCCTAAGGCACACTTGACTTCACATGCCAGGATGTCTGACTCTAGGTGACTGATCATGCAATTGTGGTAATTATCTCAGCCATTAAAATCTTTTCTGCACAGTTCTTCTGTGTATTCTTGCTATCTCCCCTTAATATTTTCTGCTTCTGTTGGAACCAGACAGTTTCTATCCTTTATTGTGCCCATCATTGCATGAAACATTCCCTGCTGCTTTTGCTTCTGCTGCTAAGTCACTTCACTCATGTCCAACTCTGTGTGACCCCATAGATGGCAGCCCACCTCCTCTGTCCCTGGGATTCTTCAGGCAAGAATACTGAAGAGATATCTAGTCTTTCCCATTTTATTGTTTTCCTCTATTATTTTGCAGTATTCACTTAAGAAACCTTTCTCATCTCTCCTTGTTATTTTCTGGAACTCTGCATTCAGATGGATATGTCTTTCATTTTCTCCTTTGCCTTTCCCTTTTCTTCTTCTCTCAGCTATTTGAAGCCCTTCTCAGACAATAATTTTGCCTTTGGGGCATTTCTTTTTCTTGGGAATGATTTTGGTCAGCCCCTCTTGTACAATATAACCTCTGTCCATAGTTCTTCAGATATTCTTTCAGGTCTAATCACTCACATCTATTTGTGACCATCACCATATAATCATAAGGGATTTGATTTAGGTCATATTTGAATTGCCTAGTCATACTAGGTCATACTCGGATGTAATCTCAAAAATGACAGAATAATCTCTGTTCATTTCCAAGGCAAACCACTCATTATCACAGTAATCCAAGTCTATGTCCCAACCAGTAACACTGAAGAAGTTGAAGTTGAATGGTTCTATGAAAACATACAAGACCTTTTAGAACTAACACCCAAAAGAGATGTCTTTTTCATTAAGGGGACAGGAATACAAAAGTAGGAAGTCACCTGGGATAACAGGCAAATTTGGCTTTGAAATATGGAATGAAGCAGGGCAAAGGCTTCATTTTTTTTTTTTTTTTTTTTTTTGCCAAGAGCATGCACTGGTCACAGTAAACACCCTCTTCCAACAACACAAGAGAAGACTCTACACATGGACATCACCAGATGGTCAACACTGAAATCAGGTTGATTATATTCTTTGTAACCAAGGATGGAGAAGCTATACAGTCAGCAAAAACAAGAATGGGAGCTGGTGTGGCTCANAAACACCCTCTTCCAACAACACAAGAGAAGACTCTACACATGGACATCACCAGATGGTCAACACTGAAATCAGGTTGATTATATTCTTTGTAACCAAGGATGGAGAAGCTATACAGTCAGCAAAAACAAGAATGGGAGCTGGTGTGGCTCAGATCATGAACTCCTTATTGCCAGATTCAGACTTACATTGAAGAAAGTAGGGAAAACCACTAGATCATTCAGGTATGACCTAAATCAATTCCCTTATGATTATACAGTGGAAGTGAGAAATAGATAAAAGGGGCTAGATCTGATAGATAAAGTGCCTGATGAACTATGGACTGAGGTTCATGACACTGTACAGGAGGCAGGGATCAAGAACATCCCCAAGGAAAAGAAATGCAAAAAAGCAAAATGAATGTATGAAGAGGCCTTAAAAATAGCTGTGAAAAGAAGAGACGCAAAGGGGAAAAGGAAGATATAAGCATCTGAATGCAGAGTTCCAAAGAATAGCAAGGAGAGATATAAGAAAGCCTTCCTCAGTGATAAATGCAAAGAAATAGAGTTAAACAACAGAATGGGAAAGACTAGAGAACTCTTTAAGAAAATTAGAGATACCAAGGGAACATTTCATGCAAAGATGGGCTTGATAAAGGACATAAATGGTATGGCCCTAACAGAAGCAGACAATATTAAGAAGAGGTGACAAGAATACACAGAAGAACTATACAAAAAAAGATCTNTTATTCTAAAGATCAGTCCTGCATGTTCATTGAAAGGACTGATACTAAAGCTAAAACTCCAGTACTTTGGCCACTTCATGCGAAGGGTTGACCCATCAGAAAAGACCCTGATGTGGAAGGGATTGGGTGCAGCAGGAGAAGGTGACGACAGAGGATGAGATGGCTCGATGGCATCCCTGACTCGATAGATGTGAGTTTGAGTGAACTCTGGGAGTTGGTGATGGACAGGGAGTGCTGCTGCTGCTGCTAAGTCACTCCAGTCATGTCAGACTCTGTGCGACCCCATAGATGGTAGCCGACCAGGCTCCCCCGTCCCTGCGGTTCTCCAAGCAAGAACACTGGAGTGGGTTGACAGGGAAGCATGTCATACTGCAATTCATGGGGTCGCAGAGTCAGACACAACTGAGCAGTTTAACTGAACTGAACTGCCTAGTGCTTTTCCCTACTTTCTTCAATTTAAGTCTGAATTTTGCGATAAGGGGTTCATGATCTGAGCTATAGTTGGCTCCTGTTTTCGTTGATGTATAGAATGTCTTCATCTTCGGCTGCAAAGGATATAGTCAATTTGATTTCCATTTTTCCATTTGGTGATGTGCATTTGTAGAGTCATCTCTTGTGATGTTAAAAGAGGGAGTTTGCTATGGCCAGTGGGTTCTCTTGGCAAAACTCTATTAGCCTTTTCCCTGCTTTATTTTCTACTGCAAGGTCAAACTTGCCTATTACTCCAGGCATCTTTTGACTTCCTAGTTTTGCATTCCAGCCTCCTATGATGAAAAAAAGCATGCTTTTTTTTAATGCTAGTCTAGAAGGTCTTCTAGGTCTTCATAGAACCATCTAACTTCATCTTCTTTGTCATTAGTAGTTGTGATAAACTTTTATTATTGTGTTATTGAATAGTTTACCTTGGAAATGAACCAAGATCATTCTGTCATTTTTGAGATTGCCTCCAAGTACTGCATTTTGGACTCTTTCATTGACTAAGAGGGCTACTCCATTTCTTCTCTGGATTCTTGCCAACAGTAGAAGGTCTGAATTAAATTTGTCATATGAATTTAATTTGATCATCTAATTAAATTCACCCACTCCCATCCATTTTAGTTTACTGATTCCTAAAATGTCAATTCACTATTGTCATCTGCTGTTTGACCACTTCCTATTTACCTTGATTCATGGGCCTAACATTCTAGCTTCCTATACAATTTTGTTCTTTTCAGCATCAGGCTTTACTTCCACCACCAGACACTTCCATAACAATGTGTTGTTTGTGCTTTGGCTCCTATATGAGATAATACATATATAGACTTTAGTGTTCCCTAGTACTCTACTCTACACGAGCCAGAGATTAATAGTGCCAGAGTTTATACATACACATGCAAACACTTTGCATTAGAGTCTGGGTGAATTTGTTACCCATATTGCTAGACAAAAATATATGGTTCAAAATGAGAACACAAAATGTTAATGAGGCAACAGATGTTAATATAAAGCATCAGTAAATGAAAATTAGATAACCTGGACTTTATATTCAAACTTTTCTGCTCATCATGTCTCATGGTTGAAAAATCAGAAAGCAAGCCATAAATTGGACAAAATATTTAGAATAATGATGACTGTGAAAGAACCTGTGTCTTAAACAAATAAGTAACTTTTAAAATTCAATAAGAAGATTAACCACCAAGAGAAAATAAATGTAGTTAAAAAAAATTACTTCACAAAGAAAAATATGTTAATGACCAATATGCACAAGAAAATATGCTCAAAATCATTAATCATAAAGGATATACTAATCAGTATTATATAAAGCCACAGTGATAAACAGTCTTGTATCTACTAGAATGATTAAGAGACAAAAGCCTGGCTTTCATTTTCAAGAATGTTAAATGCTCAGGAACACAGATTAGAATAAGTTCCTTGAGAGGAAAACATAAGATGAAATCCTGAGCAGATACAGAAGGATTAATCTGTGGTAAATCTATTTTTCTTTTAATAGGAGAGAATAGGTACAATTCTACTTGAGGTAGAATAATAATGCGAGAGTTTTTGATGTGTATTTTCTCAGGGATCTAAGAAACAGGCTTTTCATTTGGTAATGAGACTTATCAAAGATAGTGGAGAAAGGAGACTTTAAAATTTGTTTACATTAGAAAGCAGGAATAAAGTGGAACTGCTTGGCAGTGTTTTCTTCATCTGCATTTGGGTGATTTTATATTGTAATAACCAGTAGCGGCAGAGAGGATGGAGTATGGAGTCAGACCACAGTTAAATCCTATATTGGAAAAATCATACATGTGATCTTGGAAACAGGAAGATTTACTTGTGCTACTCTTTCCTCATTTGTAAAATTAGGATACTGAAAGCAAGTCATTTGCAAAGATGAAGTGAGTTAATATATGTAAATATTTAATACTCTAAGTATACAGTATTGCTGTTATGCTAACAATAGCAACACCTCTTTGTTCAACTGCTCAGGAACACAAGGAAATAGACAAGATATAGATGAGGAAATGACACATAGTTACATGTAATCAGAGTTGGAAATTTTAAGGTCAGTGAACTGCAGTGTGAGTTAAAAGAGTAAAGAGCATTATCTATGAGTAAAGAGTAAAGAACCAGAATCTATGCTGAATAACAAAAGAAGTGAAAATGTGAGGAGTAACAGTAGTGAAATAATGCTGACTGAGTTCTAAGTTAGATTTCTACATAAGTGAGTAAACAGGAAAATAAGGTAGCAGGTGGACAAAGTGTGTTAACTTGGATAGTTTATATTTCTGAATCAATATATTTTCAAATCATAACTATTTTAAGATATGATAATGCAGATGGAGACTGATGTGATTTGGGGAAATGGTTTTAGGGAATGAAAAAATCCAAGGGACTGTGTAGTCCATTTTTAGACTAACCTTTATGTGCAGTTTGAGGTTATACAGAAGAGGAAAAGGAAGCAGAAAACTATGATCTGAATTCTAAAAGACTTCAAATCTGAACCAGGGCAAATAAAAAGTCTGAATATGAAATACCACATAGGACAGAAAGTGGTATTTCACATCATATGCTTCACTGAAACTAAATCTTTTATAGGAGGAAACAAGATAAAAGTTTTGGAAGTGCAGTGAGAATGAGGAAACCTACACTAGCTCCATCTTGGCTGGTGCCTAAAAACCTGAGATATTTACTAAAGAGGGCAGTATCACTCGGATCTATCTAAGACAAAAGGAACTCTCAGAAAAGAGGTTAAAAATACAGAAAGTTTGATAAAACGTTCAGGATAATAGAGAATGATTTAGAGCCAGGATATATTAGAGGATTTGTAGAGCATAACAATGTAAATCAAAGTGAGGAAGGATGGACCTGTGAGCCTGAGATTTGTGGCCTTAAATATAGTCTAGCATATGGTTTGAGGCCTGATAGTCTCTTCAAGATAAACAAATTCTCATCTCTAAGAAGATATTTGGAACATCCATGCCACTATCTATCCTGTAGTTAATGACTATCTGCTGGCTTGGATTAAGGGCAATCATGGTTGGAGCATTAGGCTTTCAGAAGACCTTTAAGTGGTCACTCTTTCTAGAAACAACTATAAGAAAAGACCTAGAAATGAATAACAAAGAAATGAAGTTCATATACACTAAAGTTTGAGTGTCAAAAATGCACCTTTTTTTTCATTTCCTCCGTTTAACNATCCTGTAGTTAATGACTATCTGCTGGCTTGGATTAAGGGCAATCATGGTTGGAGCATTAGGCTTTCAGAAGACCTTTAAGTGGTCACTCTTTCTAGAAACAACTATAAGAAAAGACCTAGAAATGAATAACAAAGAAATGAAGTTCATATACACTAAAGTTTGAGTGTCAAAAATGCACCTTTTTTTTCATTTCCTCCGTTTAACTTACAATTTCAGTTGATATCTAACAATAATATGAAAACTTAAAAAAAGTACACTTATATATATATATATAATTTTTCTATTAATCTGTGAAGATGAAAGATCATAGACGTATGAAAAGGGATATTGACATAAGTTGTTTTAACTCATTTCTTACTTATATCGTTTCTCATTTGAAGAGTGTGCTATAAATATTAACAAAAACATCTTTGTAGCAGTGCCAATCTTCAGCTTGGCATATGAATTCAAAGGCGAGAGACTGTAATTTTGAGCAGAGTGTCCTGTGTCTTCAATTTAAGCTGAATGGCTGCTGATTTTACTATGGGGCAATAATGAAAGCTTCCTCACTGAGAAGAATCACTGATAACTGTGTCCCCTCCATGGGCACTGCCCTTCCTGACCTCACCACCAAAGAGTAGTTTATTCTTTCTAAAGACTAGAGAAGGGAGTTTTTGGAATAAAGACTGTTTTCTGTGAACAACTATATATAGGAATTCATGTACAGACAATAAATTCACATCACCATAAATCCCTAGAACACCATGCTGGACATTCTCTTGCTTACAGGTGTCTTCCACATATTTTAAGGTACAAACAATGATAAAAGCTTTGCATTTCTTCCCTGTCCCAATTGACTATAAGTCATTTGAAAACTGTCTACAAATGTTGCTTCTTAATGTTCTCCAAGGCTGAATTATTTTGTTTAAATGGGGGCAGTGGTTTATAAATCTGGTTTATAAGTGGTTTATAAAACTGGTTTATAAATCATTTTTCTATTGAAAGTGTTTTTAAATGGCATTTATTCATCAGACAGACAACTATTTAAAAATGTGGATAAGTTTAAGTTGTATTTTCTGGCTTTTGCACCTTGAAAATAACAAGGTGCTTTTATTTTGCACTCTAAATTAAGAGTTGTTTATTACTTTATTTGGTAATACCTAATTACAATTTTGAAAAAAATAAAAATAAAAATAAATAAATGGGGGCAGTGTAAGTTCCAAAGAACAGTGCCAAACCGTTTCATCAGGGAGATACACTCTCTTAAGAAATAAAGTAATAGTCTTTATCTTACTTTAGGGGGTGTGGAATCTTAAAATCAGGGAACATGTCTCTTTTGACTTTTTACACTTAAATGTATCTGTTTTACTTAGTAGAATGCTAATTAGAGGTGTTTAACAAATCGCGTGCTGCAGTCTGTGGGGTCACCGCAGAGTCAGAAGGACTGAGTGACTGAACTGAACGGAACTGACAAAAGTATCTTGACTCTTTTGCAGATGTGGCAGCATCTAGGGAAAGGAAAGTCTTTTCCTCCTATATTTTTTTCTTATATTCCTATTACCCAACATTGGACAAGAATCAGAATGACTTCAGAAAAGAATCTATTAAATGTTTACATTGCATTAAGTGTTTAAAATCTATAATGATTAAAATAAAGGAATAGCAACAGCCCTTTAGCAGTTTGTAACCTAGTGTTTTGCAAGTATCTATGTAGCTCTAATAAATCCATAAATCCAAGTGACTTCGTTTCTGCAGAATAGATATTTTTAAAAAAGAGGATTCAATTAGATAATTTATCAACATTTAGACATCACCTGAAAATTCCATTTCTTCCCCAGTTTCCATTAAACAGGGACTGTTGCACAGATTCACATTCCAAACTCCACAAGCTCTTTTATGAGTTTAAAGACTTTTATTTTCTCATTCCTTTTTCTCCCATTAATGCATTTATTAGAGGGCATGGCACTGTTCCAGGAAGCAAAAGGAAGAAGACAATAATTGAGAGAGAGAAAAAAAAAAAAAAAAAAACAGTGGGCAGTCGGTGAACATTCATTAATTTTTATATTATCACATATTTAAAAACTTCTTATTATTTTATCAGCCTCAGCTAGATTATAGGAATAAACACAAAGCTGAATATTCTTTCACAAGACATATATTTTCATAATGTTTATATATACAAAGCTTTATATTTCACTATATTGTTCATAATTCTAAGAGAAAGTTGATTCCTTACACTGTTGACCAAATGACTCTGAAAGTAAGAGGCAAACATCTAGTCCTTTCAGTGTCACATGTTTTAAACAATACATTTTTTTCCATTCTAAAATAATATTTACCACCAATAGCTCTGTACAATTTAAGTAAACCTAAAGAACCGCTGGGCTTCTCTGGTGGCTAACATGGTAAAGAATCTGTCCGTTTTTTTTTTTTTTTTTTCTTTTCAATTTTCAGGGTTTGATTTGGTTTCTAGGGCCAGCTACTGAGCACTGCTCATTTCTAGGCTTCTGACTTCAACCCCACCAATATTATTTCGCCTTCAAAAGTTTTAATTTTCTTTCTGGAATGTCAATGATATTCATGATTTCTTGGTTACAACTTCAAGTGACACTTCTGCTTTTTTTATCATTATTATTATGTATTTTTCCAACTAGCATATTTGCTGTCTTTCCCCTGAAGAATCTGAATCCACTCGTCCAGGACCTTTGCCTCTTTCAGAAGGGCCTTCTCCTCCTCTTGAAGAGCACTGTTCTCCTCTCTCAGAGCCTTGTTCTCCTCACAAAGGGCCTGTTCCTCCTTCCACAGAGCATGTTCTTCCAGCTCCAGCACCAGACCTTCTTTCATCAGGGCCTCTTCCTCCATCTTGATCGTACACTCCTGATGCTGTAAGGGCCTTAATCTCCTCGTGGAGAGACCTTATTTCTTCTTGAAGTGCTTTTATCTTTCTGGAAAGCTTTCTCCTCTTCCCAGGGAGCCTTGACCTGAACCTTCAGCGCTCAATTCTGTTGCCAATAAGACTATTTTTCTGTGTTCAAGGCATTCATCTCTTCCCCAGGTGATTTTTGGCTTTCTGAAATAGCGCTGTTAAATTTACACAGCACTTGATTTTGCTGTCTCAGTGACTGGTTTTCCTCACGAATTAAATGGTTGAACATTCAGAAGTTTTTTTTTTTTTTTTTNATCAGTCCTGAGTATTCATTGGAAGGACTGATGCTGAAGCTGAAACTCTGATACTTGTGCCACCTCATGCGGAGTTGACTCATTGGAAAAGACTCTGATACTGGGAGGGATTGGGGGCAGGAGGAAAAGGGGACAACAGAGGATGAGATGGCTGGGTGGCATCACTGACTTGATGGACTTGAGTTTTAGTGAACTCCGAGAGTTGGTGATGGACAGGGAAGCCTGGTGTGATGCAATTCATTGGGTCGCAAAGAGTCAGATATGACTGAGCGACTGAACTGAACTGAGCTAGTCATATCAGTCTTTTATGTTTGCTTGTTATTGATTGTAATATCTCTTCTTTCATTCTAAATTTATTTAGTCCCTCTCTTTTTAATAAATATAGATAAAAGTTAGTCAACTTTTTAAAATCTTTTCAAAGAATGAGCTCATAATTTCACTGATTTTTTTCTGTTGAATTTTTAGTTTGTATTTTACTTATTTGTTCTCTCATACTAATTATTTCCATTCGTTAAATTTGGACTTTGACTGTTCTTCCATTTCTAATTTCTTACATTTATAATTAGGTTGTTTATTTGAGATCTTTCTTGTTTCTTGAGGTAAGTCTGTATCACTGCAAACTTACATCCTAGAAATGTTTTTCCAACATCCCTTTGGTTTTGGAACATTGTGTTTTCATTTTTGCTTGTCTCTCTCTCTCTCTCTCTTTTTTTTTTTTTCTTTAATTTTACTTTGATTTCTTCACTGACTCATTCGTTATTTAGTAGCATATGTGTTTAGTTTCCAGATCTTTGTGATTTTTTCAGTTTTCTTTCCGGAATTGTTTTCTAGTTTCATGGCATTGTGGTTGTAAAAGATGCTTGATACTTCATTTTTTTTTAAATTTATTGAAATTTCTTTTGCAGTCTAGCATATGACCAATTCTACAGAATGTAATAAGTATACTTAAAGAATATGTGTATTCTGCTATTTTTCAATGAAACTTTCTGAAGAAATCTATTAGATATATCTGCTCTAATATAACATTAAAGACCAAAATTTCCTATTGATTATCTTTCTATAAGTGGACTTTTATAGTCCTCTGCTGTTATGGTAGCTCTGTGGTAAAGAATTTGCCTATCAATATATGAGTTCAGTCCCTGGATTGAGAAGATTCCCTGGAGAAGGAAATAGCAACCCACTTCAATATTCTTTCCTGGGAAATCTCATGGACAGAGGGGCCTGGCTGGCTATAGCCCTTTGGGGTTCCAAAAAGAGTTGGACACAATTTAGCAGCTAAACAACAACAAATGCTATTGCATTAATGTCTATTTCTTCCTGTATATCTGTTTGTGCTCGGTTGCTTCAGTAGTCTCTGATTCTTTGTTACCCTATGGACTATACCCCACAAGGCTCCTCTGTCCACAGGGATTCTCCAGGCAAGAATAGTGGAGTTGTTGCCATGCCCTTCTCCAGGGGATTTTCCCAAACCAGAGATTGAACCTGTGTCTTTTATGTCTCCTATTTATCTTTATGTAATACCTTTATCTTTTGTTGTCATCTTTGTTTTAATATCTAGTTTGTCTGATATGAGTATTCCTACCTCAGACTTCTTTATTTTATTTCACTTTCAGTCTTTGTGTGTCTTTAGCTCTGAAGTGAATGTCTTGTAGGTGGCTTGTAGATGGGTCTTTTCTTTTTATTTTTTTGTACATTCAGCCATCGTATGTCTTTAGATTGAAAAGTTCATTCCATTAACATTTAAAGTGATTATTAAGAAGTATGTACTTATTGTCATTTTGTTAATTGTTTTCTGGTTGTTTTGTAATTCTTCGCTATTCCTTTCTTCTTCACTGACTCTATTCCCTTGTAGTTTGGTGGTTTTCTTTAGTGTTATGTGTTTGCACCTTTTCTCTTTACTTTCTCTCCTATGTTTTAGGCTTTTGATGTAATATTTCACATCTTTTTTTCATAGTTCATAACTAATTATTGTCACTTTAGTTGATTTTATATATTTTGTCTTTTAGCCTCATCCTGGCTTTTTAAATNTCTTCGCTATTCCTTTCTTCTTCACTGACTCTATTCCCTTGTAGTTTGGTGGTTTTCTTTAGTGTTATGTGTTTGCACCTTTTCTCTTTACTTTCTCTCCTATGTTTTAGGCTTTTGATGTAATATTTCACATCTTTTTTTCATAGTTCATAACTAATTATTGTCACTTTAGTTGATTTTATATATTTTGTCTTTTAGCCTCATCCTGGCTTTTTAAATGGTTTGTCCACTGTCTTTACTATATATGGCCTTTACCAGTGAAATATTTTCTTTCATATTTTTTTTTTTATTATGAGTTTTGGCATTTTCTTCTTCACTTAGAGCAGGCAATGTAACATTTCTTGTGTTATTATTTAACATTTCTTGTAATGCTAAGCTGGTTTAAGTCATAGTGAGCTCTTTGATTTCTCTTGTCTGGGCTATCTTTTCCCTTTCCTTGAATTCTGAATAATTACTTTGCTGGTAGAATATACTTAGTTGTAGGGGTGTTTTTTTTTATTGTTGTTTTAGTTTATTTGTTTTCTTTCAGCACTTCAAAATATCATGCCACTTCCTTCTGGCCTGCAAAGTTTCTGCTGGACAGTAACCTGATGACGTTTTGAGTATTCCCTTGAATGTGACATTTTTTTTTCCTTGTTGCCTTTAAAATTTTCTCTTTATCTTTAATTTTTCCATTTTAATTATACTATATATTGAAGTGGATATCTTTGAATAAAATTTGTTTGGAGCTTTCTGTGCTTCCTGAACCTGAATATCTGTTTCCTTCCCCAAGTTAGGAAAATATTCAGTCTTTGTTTATTGAAATACATTTTCTGACCCTTGCTCTCTCTTTTCTCCTTGTGGGGTCACCTATAATGTAAATGTTAATATGTCAAATGTTACTCCAGATATCCTTTAAGTGATCCTCACTTTTAAAATTATTTTTTTTTTGCTTTTCTAATTTGGTGATTTACACTATTTTATCTCCCAGATTCTGTATACATTATTCTGTATCATCTAATCTACTTTTGACTCTCAAAAGTGGATTTTTAAAATTTTATTTATTGTATTCTTTTCCTCTCACTTTTTTTAAAATATATGTTTTCTAACTCTTTGCCAAAGGTCTCACTATGTTCCATCATTATTCTACCAAATTCTGTGAGCTTTTTCATAATTTTTTCTTTGAGATCTTTATCAGTTAAATTCCTTTTAACCATTTCATTGGAGGCTTGGGTGGGGATTGAGATTATCTTGTTCTTTTATTTGAAGCAGTTTCCTTTGTCTTCTTATTTTGTTTGACCTTCTGCATTTGCTTCTGTGAATTAGACAAAACAGTTAGCTCTTCTGGTCTTAAAGTCTTGGCTTGTGTTGAAGCATCCCTATGAAGACAGTTTGCACCCAGTGGCTTTGGTGGTGACTTTGTTGCAAGAGCTGGGGCTCTATACAGGCTTGGGCCAGGAGGCTACTGAGACAGTTTTGTGAGTCCAGCTAGAGTACCAGGTCCTTTTCACTGTACTCCCTCTGTGCTGAGAATTTGAGTGAGTGAGTTTGTGTGTTAATCTTTTATGAGCAGATTCTTTGTTTTCAACAATCCTCAGACTCTCCTGAACATAAGTCCCATTGGTTTTCAAAGCAAATTATTGATGCTAATTTTCTGGTGCTGGATCCCATGGCTGAAGTGCCCGGTGTAAGGCTTGAACCTCTCGCTTCTTAGTTTATGATATTGTTTCCTATTTTAGGTCATCACATTACAATTGTGAAGTCTAACAAAATTGCATCTCCACCTCACTTACCCATCTCAATGTAGTTTGCCCTTTGTATCCATAATTGTAGAAAATCTATTCTGTTGGTCTTCAGGTTGTTCTCAGAAAGAGCTGTTTTATATGTAGTTGTAGTTTGGGTACATCTGTGGAAATACATGAGCTCAGGAACTTCCTTCTGCGTAATCTTCTCTGCTGTCTCAGTTTCTATCTTATATGAAATTAACAGGTTCAGATCCAGAATGGCTCTATATAGTTTTTGCACTACCTTGAATACTCAGGGTACCCTGCTTGTTGTTTCCTTCTTGACCAAGAATGTAAAAAATGTTGGTGACTGCTAATCTATTCTTACTCATACAAGCTTCATATTAACAATCCAAGGCTAGAACTTCTCTAGGGTGGTGAAATATACACAAAATTCAGATGACAAATCATATGAAAACATTAAATATTCTATAAATCAATTTCTAAAAGAATTTTAAATATATAAGGTGATGTTTGCGTAAAACTGAACTTTTGCTTTGTTTATGCCTACTTAGTAACTGCTGACATTTTGTGGCGTAAGCATTGAAAGCATGCATGATAAAGCCATCTGCATCAGCTAAAAGTGCAGTTGTTAGCTTGCAACGTCACAAGTAGTCAAGACTTTACAGAGGGTAGCCTTGAGGTCTCTATGCCTTTTGCTTCCTAACTTCTTAGCAGCCAGACTGATTATCAGGCCTCAATCATGGGGTTCTACTATTAAGCCCCAAGGGTTCTCTTTTACAGAGTACTGCAGCCATCTGAAGAGGTCTTTTTGAGCTTTTTTTCTGAGATCCAAGTGATTTTGCAAAGGCTAGGGAAACCTAGATATTTTTCCTTAAGGTGGCGTTTTTACTTAAGTCCCTGAAGTCACCACAGAACTGGCTTGAACATCTTGCACAGACCTTATGAATAAAAACCAAATGCTCCACTGTAAAAATATCGCCTGGATAGACATAAGCATCTCTTAGGTTTAAAATACTTTGTTCACAAACTGAAATCCAAGCAAAGTGCTATATATCCTATACATATGGATAATCTTAATCACTTCCTTAAATGACTTTTTTGTTTTATTTTTTTATTTTTTAAAGTTTTTTTTTTTTTTTAATGTGGACCATTGTTAAAGTCTTCATTGAATTTACTAAAATATTGCTTCTGTTTTAGGTTTTGTTTTTTGTCTGTGAGTCATGTGGGATCTTAATTCTTGACCAAGGATCTAACCTGAGCGCCCTGTGTTTGAAGATGATGTCTTAACTACTGGACTGCCAGGGAAGTACCCTGTTTTATGATTTAGAATATATAACAACTGTATCAAATTTTAAGGTCTCTGAAATGTAATGCCTCAAAGCGGCAAATTTCCTAAGAAGAGACAGGTTCTTGGAAAATATGAACTTTACAGGAAATCAATTAATAATAGGTATATGTGTGCAAAGTCACTTTAGTCATGTACAACACTGCACCCTCATAGACTACAGCCTGCCAGGCTCCTCTGTCCATGGGATTTCCCAGGTAAGAGTGTTGGATTGGGTTGCCATTTCTTTCTCCAGAGGATCTTCCTGACCCAGGGATTGAACACACATCTCTTGTGTCTCCTGGATTGGCAGGTGGGTTCTTTACCACTAGTGCCACCTGGGAAGCCCAGTAATAGGTATATTCTGCAGGTAATAGGATGGTGATTATGTGTACAGATTTAAGATAGATCACCTCATCTGCCCAAGAGGAATGAGTAAAATGATGTAAAGAAGTCATACAGTATGTGAATTGAGAAACTTCCAGTTGGTTTGGAAAGGAAATGTCCCTCTCCACCCCCAAGAAGTAACAAGTGAATAGAAACCTGCCACTGGGGAAAATTGTTGATATAAGAATATGGTGTGAGAAGATGACTATGAGTTTCCAGTTCTGTACTAGCTGGGGATTGAGCATAATTAATGCAAACCTAAGAAGCTTAGAGCAATAACCAGAAAATCAGGGAACCTAGAAATAAGATTTAACCAGGTAACAGACTTTAGTTTTGGTATATCTGTTTGAAAAGGTCAATGTTGACCCCCAACTGTGCAGATCAGTTAAGATATATATTCCAATTTAAGTATTATTTTCAACTGTAAATTTCCAGTATTGTCTTAAAAAACAAAACAATAATGACAATCAAAGTAATAACAACAAAAACCAACCAGTTAAATTTTAACTTGCATTCAAATAATAGTTCCAAAATATAAAAACAAAATACAATCACTGCAATGGTTTGTTTGAGTTAAGTGACTATCTAATTACTTTATAGAAAATTACCTTTCTTCCTTAAAGCAACATGAGGCTGCCAATTTACTCCTGTTGTAGCAAGGAGCCTCATGCTATTTGGCTTCTGGGCTCCATCTGCATTTGTCTGCATCTGCTTTCATCCTCCTCAAACTCCTCTCAAAAGGAGTTAGAAAATCTACAATTCACATCAGGGCATCCAGCCAGATTAGAGGCTGCCAAATATCAACATCAGGTTTTGTGAGAAAAATTAAGTTACTCAAGCCTTCTCTCTAGCACATCAATGATGTTGTATAAAAGGTTATGCAGCCTGAATCTCTATTTCCACCCTGCTGGGTAAAAATAATTTGAAAGTGAAAATGTGAGGTTATGATATGATTTGAACATTTTACGGTGACCTAACCTTTTCAACTGTTATTCTTACTGTGTCTGGTTATCATGTTAGTTAGTTTTTAAAATCGTTTTTCTACATTTGTCACAGTACAACATGGGGAGTAGAATGTGAATAATTTCAAATATTATATTTTAAAAAAGTTTCGTGGTTCTATGCCTATCTTTATTTTTAAATTAAATTGAATTAAAAATTTAGTGAAATACTTGAAATATAAAGTCTCGACAATCTTCCAGAAGATAAATTCAAAACCATTGAAAAAACATGAGAGAAAATAATTTAAATTTAGACAATCACACCAGAAAAACAAAAAATCTAACATCAGATTATTGGGAATAATAGAAGTCAATATACATGCATTCAACATATATATATGTACACACAAAGGAGGTATTAATTAACTAAATTATATCAGAGTAATTCTGTGACTTCAGACACATCTCCTTGCTAGAAAGGCCCAATGAGTGATAAAAGATTCAAACTCAGGAGCATTATTACAAAATTTCATAATGCCAAGTGTGTCATGGCATACAGAGAAAGAAACATTGAAAACAAAGGAATGAGTATCAGAATGACATCAGGTTCTTGACGGAAGGCTTTAAGCACAGCATGAGTAGATACTCTGCTGCTTGCTCTGCCTAACTGAATGCATTATGTCTGAAGATAAAAATACAATAATGGTAAGTAACATTTGTACATCATGTTACAGAGATAAATCTCAACCAGGTGGTCCCCAAGTACAATGCAGTCCAGATAAACCCAGAACAGTTTGAAAGTGAGCAGCCAACCTTAGAATGGTGTGCCTTTTTGCCCATTTGGCACGTTCAGAATCACACCATAATATAAGCTCTCCAGGACCTGGGGTCTGCTTTATCTGTTCACTGAAGTATCTATGGCTTCTAAAATATGTAAAACATAAGTCTTCTGTTAAAACTTTACAAACAAATATATAAATGAATCTTTGAGGCTTATCGCTGATCATCTTATGGGGAATGCAGATATCACGTTAAAAAAAAAAAAACAGTGTAAAGGTAAGCTGAGAGTAAGAGAATCCTGGGGTGACATCAATCAGCACTTGAAAGAGCACTAGGGTTCCCACCTTTTCAGATGTATATTGAGAGTTGCCCTTTGACATACTTCATGGGTATGCATTTAGTTTTAATTAACAATGGAGACTTCAGTGAAACATTTGTGAGCATCCGTTCAGTTCAGTCCCTCAGTCCTGTCCCACTCTTTGCAACCCCATGAATCGCAGCACTGCAGACCTCCCTGTCCATCACCAACTCCCAGAGTTCACTCAGACTCACGTCCATCCAGTCAATGATGCCATCCAGCCATCTCATCCTCTGTCCTCCCCTTCTCCTCCTGCCCCCAATCCCTCCCAGCATCAGAGTCTTTTCTAAAGAGTCAACTACTCTTCTCATGAGGTGGCCAAAGTACTGGAGCTTCAGCTTTAGCATCATCCCTTCCAAAGAAATCCAAGGNATTGCCAGGAGAAATATCAATAACCTCAGATAGAGATGTTTAATTATAAAACCAAAATGCTTGTTATCAGAAGGCTTCATTTAAAACATATATATATATTTTTTTAATTGGAGGATAATTGCAATTTTGTATTACTTTCTGCCATACATCAACATGAATCAACCATATGTCCTTCTTGAACCTCTCCTCTTACCTCCCAGATCTTCCCTGGTTGCTCAGAGGGTAAAGCGTCTGCCTACAGTGTGGGAGACCTGGGTTCGATCCCTGGGTTGGGAAGATCCTCTGGAAAAGGAAATGGCAACCCACTCCAGTAGTCTGACTGAAAAATCCCATGGATGGAGGAGTTTGGTAGGTTATAGTCCATGGGGTCACAAAGAGTCAAACACGACTGAATGACTTCATTTTCGCTTTGGCTTCCCTGGTGGATCAGATGGTAAAGTGTCTGTCTGTAATGTGGGAGACCCAGGTTTGATCCCTGGGTTGGGAAAATCCCCTGGAGAAGGAAATGGCACCCCACTCCAGTACCTTGGCCTGGAGAATCCCGTGAACAGAGGAGCCTGGTAGGCTACAGTCCATGGGGTTGCAAAGAGTCGGACGCGACTGAGCGACTTCACTTACTTACTTACTCTCACCTCCCACCCCATCCTACTCCTCTAGATTGTCAAAGAGCAGTGGGTTAAATGCTCTGTATCATACAGCAAATTCCCACTGGCTGTTTTGTATATGGTAATGCATATGCTTCAAGGCAACTCTCTCAATTCATCCCACCCTCTTCTCCCACACTACCCATGTCTGTTCTCTATGTCTTCATCTTTATTATTACCCTACAAATAGATTCATCAGTAACATTCTAGATTTCATATATATGTGTTAATAGATGATATTTGTATTTCTCTTTCTTACTTATTTCACTCTGTATAATAAGCTCCAGATTCAAGCACCTCACTAAAACTGACTTGAACTCATTCACTTTTATGCCCGAGTAATATTCCACTAAATATATATAGACACACACACACACACCACAATATCTTTATCCAATAGTCTGTCAGTGGACAACTAGGTGGCTTCCATGTTCTGACTATTATAAATAGTGATACTATGAACATTAGTATACATGTGTTCTTTATATATGTCTATCTTTAATAATTCACTTACTGTGTGGAAAAACTCTGGCTATTCATGTGTTTCACTCTTATCATTGTCTGTCTAATAAATACTTTTTAATGTATTTATGATAAAGAAATATTATATTTGAGACTATAAGAAATCTCAAGTGCCAATAACTGAATGAGAAATTTAATTAATAATTTTTCATCAATAAATGGTAGCAGTAATAATAATATACCCTCATAGGTTTACATTGAAATTTAAAGAAATATATATGCAAAATTTAAAGAATAGATGGTTAGTGATTAATGAAATAGCTGCAATTATTATATTAATGCATATTTTGAATTTCAAATAAAAAGTAAGTAGTGTTAATAGCAACAGTAAAAGTATTTTAAATGATTACAGTATTAATTTGTTTGAAAACCTTTTTTCACATATTTCAATTTATTTGACTCTTATAGCCACTTCACAAACAATAATAACATAAAAATTCTAAAATTAAGTGCAAATATCTATTTATTTATAAAATTTAAGAATGCAATACTTTTATGAATTATTCCAAGTCAAGTAGGGGCAGAAAATGTTTCCTTTTTTCCTTTCTGGGCTCTTTGACTGTTCTTTCAACTAAATTGATATAAAACACATTGTGCTGTGTGCTTAGTCTCTCAAAAATAGATTAACAGTAGAAAAAAAAAATCAACTTAATTTCATTTGTATAGGAACCCCATACTAATATGGGCAACTCAAAGAAGTAACCAAAGCAGGCAGCTTTTATATTTTTCAGGCAAAGGAACAATAAGCCTGTGAAGAACTGACAAGACAAAGAAATTTGAACTTGGAATAGTAAGTTAGTGAGAAAGTAATATTAGATAGAATAGGAAACAGGAATTCAAAGTGGAGGTGGCTAAAAGACAAGGAAGGGAAAAGCCCGCAAAAATAGAACAAAGAAAGGTCAAAGGAAGGTCTGAGGACTGGAATGAGGACCTCAGGTAGAACAAACAGCACTTCTGGCTAGCACAATTTACATAAGGCAGGCCCGGGGGTGGGAAAAATATATAAAAAGAGGAGCCAAAGGGCTGGGGCTCCCTCTCTCCCACGCACACATGCATGCTTGTTCTCTCTCTTCTCCTCTTCGTGTTTTTGGGTTGGCATGCCCTCACACTTTGAGGATGTATTTTCCTGCTATTTTCTAAATAAAACTGAGTTGTAACATGGAACTATAGCATTGATCTGTTTTAAGAGCTATAACACGGCCTGTTCAAGAACTGAGAGCTGTTACACGATCTATCCAAGAGCTGTGACATGCAGAAGGGTTTAATGTCCCTCATTTCAAATTTTGGTTAAGACAAGACTGAGCTGAGGAGATTACACTTGCCTGACAGTAACATGATTTGTTTATGGCTTATTGGCTCTACTTCCTTACTTCCAGTGATACTGATGCTGTCTACCATCCTGGAACAGGGGATGTAGTCTGGTATATTTGTAAGGTATCTTTCTTCTGGGAGATTAATCCCCGGCTTTCAGAGTGTCCTGCAAGTACTGTTTTTTTCATAAATTAATTTAATTCAAACTAATCAATACACCAAAATAATATATTTGGGGGGATGCATATTCTTCTTTTTTTCAGATGTTTACTTGCTGAGCTGTGTCTGACTCTTTTGCAGTCCCATAGACTGTAACCCACCAGGCTTCTCTGTTCATGGCATTTCCCAGGCAAGTATCTTGGAGCAGGTTGCCATTCCCTTCTCCGGGGGATCTTTCCAACTCAGGGATCAAATCCACATCTCCTGTATTGGCAGATGGATTCTTTACCACTGAACCGCCAGGGAAGCTTTCAGATACCTGGTTACTATGAAAAGGTAGAACTTGAGAATTTTCACTACAAATTGTAACTCTTCTATTCTATGAGTTCTCTGTTATCAAACAGATACCAGAATCTTAGAATTTGGTCAATTTTTTCATTTCCCTTCAGACTACACTGAGCAGAGCATGATTTCTTTCTGATCAGCTGCTAAATACAGTTAGTTGATTCTTCAAATATAGTTCATTATTGTATATTTGAGTATACACATGATTTTATAATATGTCCCAGAAAAGAGGGCTGATATACAGTTTGAGATGGAATAAAATCAGAAGTAAAACAACATTAACCAAGTGGCTTAGTCACTGAATTAAAAAAAAAAAAACTAGTTAATAATAATATTGATAATAAGTTTAATTTTATCTGTAAGTATAAAACTAGAACTAATATCCAATGGATGTTAATGAGGGAGTTGATTTGGTAATTTTATAATTCAAATCTCCCCTAGGTCCTTAACTATGGATATGAGTGTTAATGTGTGTTTTCCTTTTTCTTTGCATATACTGATAAGTAAAGTATTCATGGCTCATTTACTTTTTAAAGGAATTTTCTGAATATTCAGAGGTAGTATCTCTATGGGAAACCTTTACTATTTAGTTTTCTCTAAATATATGTAATTAAGAACAGATCTTAAGTCATTTCTAGCAAGTCAAATTGTCAATGTAACATTTAATTAGCCACATCATTTTATTAGCCACAAATCACAGATTTTATGGCCCACATAATTAAATATCTGAAACTATAGAAAGGGTATCCCAAAGTCTCAATCAAAGAGAAAAAAGACAAGGAATTTTGAGGGTCAAAATTTCAAATACATTTTCAAATACTTTTCCATTTTTTTTCTAGATAATTTCCATCCTGCAAATTCATATGATGAAAAAGGCAGAAAGACAGGTTCATTGTGCTGTCTTGTCCAGGTCCTCTGTCTCCACTCTTGCTTTCTACCACTCTTGTTTCATAATGGGCTACTGCACCAATTGATTCTGCACTGTGCTTTCAAATAATGGAGTTCCCATATTTACATCTCAATGAAACTGTAGCCTAAAACTGAGACGTGCCAAAGGACTGTTATTCTAAAGCAATTGTTAGAGTGATTTAAATAATAAAGAAAATTAATTATGTAAATATCCTGCTATCCTGACCATTCAGCCTTGATGCGTTTCAGCAGAGAGCAAAAAAAGTTGGCCATCTTTTATTTTTTCCTTCACTACCTTATGAGAACACTACTCATTCAGGTTAACCAGTTCAAAGAAACTGACATATTTCTGAAAATAAATATACTGGAACATATATTGTATAGAAGGGAGTACATAAGTTTAACATATTTATAAAAACAGTATAGATATTTAGAGTTGAAGAAATGGAAATATAATTTCGGTGACAGAAGAACAGTTTATAACTCAGTAATAAGAAAGTTCCTTCTTATAGCATCTACCATAGTAAGTAAAGTCGCTCAGTCATGTCCGACTCTTTGCAACCCCATGGACAGTAGCCTGCACCAGGCTCCTCCATCCATGGAATTTTCTAGACAAGAGTACTGGAGTGGGTTACCATTTCCTTCTCCAGGGAATCTTCCCGACCCAGGGATCAAACGCAGGTCTCCTGCATTATAGACAGACGCTTTACTGTCTGAGCCACCAGGGAAGCATCTACTATTGCTGGAAGGAATTTAGAGATGATTGAATCTAACATCTTCACTTTAGATGGAGATGCTGATATGGAGCAAAGCTAAGTTTCATGCTTAAGGGCATATAACTGGTTAGCAATGTTAGACCTTATGGTCTTTTCCTAGGACCCGTCACTCCAAAGATCACTGAGACTCGGATTCGATGCAAACTGCAAGAGGATTTATTGGACCAGCGTGCCGGGGTTGAGTCACCTCCAGGGAGGGACGAACCCCGAACAGTCATTACAGAGCATTTTTAAGCACAAAAACCACAAACAGGTGCAGCTAGGGTGGGAACAGTCTGATTGGTGCGCAGGTCCTGACCTTTACAGGGATAGACTCATTTGCTACCAGGTCTAAATGGCTGGTCGGGGCCACATTCCGACGGCCTGGTAAAACAACTTCTTGGAAAGTCCCTGAAGGGAAAACAACCCCTGAGAGAGCCTAAAGGCCATATTGCATGAGATAAGAACCTGCTCTCAAGGGTTTAGCAAAAATTTTAACTTTTCCTCTCATTCTCCTCCTCTTCTTGTCCAGATTTCAATCTTGAAATCATAGACCGAGGTCTCCTTGGGAAACTACCGCATACTGTTGTCTCAGCTTAAGTACTTGCACGGTACTTATTAGATCCCTGATGAACGAGATTAATCGGTTGAGGATACAGCGTCCTATAGTTAGGAGGCATCACCTGTAGTCTCACAACCCCAGTGTCGACAATAGAATACATCTCTTCCCCCACAATAGTTCAAGGTGTGACCCCAATGAAACCCCGGACATACATAAAGGGGGAGTGTCCATAACATATTTCTTCTATCTTTGGCGNAAGGCCATATTGCATGAGATAAGAACCTGCCATATTGCATGAGATAAGAAGCTGCTCTCAAGGGTTTAGTAAAAATTTTAACTTTTCCTCTCAGCAACAGAACCTTCACCAGAGCCAAGGTATTTGACACAGAGACCAGATCACTTTTCACAGTGTCATATCTGACTTTCTGCTGAGTGATAAAATTGTTTTATTTCACCTTATATAGTGAAAATCCAAAGAGGGAAACCAAGCAAGACCCTGTGGAGCTCCTGGGCACAAAAGCCTTTTTGTGTCTCCTTTTCTGAGTTCCAAAGGCCAGATTCAAATAGTTGCTAACCAAGGAAGGGAGAGGATGCTGAAACAAGGGAGGAGCCATCAAGGAATAATACTATAGCTTTGGGGGAAGGATATTGGCTCCTTGTTAAGTGATGTACATAACATTATCTCCAAGCTCTTCCAAAGAATCAAATTCCCACCAAATGGAAGATTTGGTGAAGTACTCTGCATTCTAGAGGTCACAGTTTGCCCATCATCACCTGACTCCAGATGATCTCTGGGTTGAAGAATTCCAGATCCTTTACACACCTTGATCCTTATCAGCAATCCCATTCCTGGATTATAAACTTCTCACCAGGCCCTCTGGGTTGGAACATCCAGTTTTGAGAAAATTGGCCTGCTGTGGCCCACTTTACCTAGCAAAGAAAAATAAAGCTATTCTTTTCCACATCTCCCAAAGCTCTGTTTCTAATGTTTAATTCAGTGTCAGAGTCCAGAGACCAGATTTGACTTCACAAGCTTTTATTTATTGATTTAAGGAGATATTTTCTGATTCTAGTTTAACATGAGCCTGAGAAAGAAAATTCTTCCATCATTTACCTAGGCAATCTGTGAATTAATTTCACTAGTGATGTAGTGGCCTTCGGGTCACAAGTACTTGCTTTTATATATAAGATTCCTATAAAGACTCTTTGCTATGACTTACACACTCTCATATTTCTATGGTGGAAGTGGAGAAGAAACAGAGGTAGCAATTTCAAGCAGACCTACACTTGAGAAGGACAGTGACATTAGATGAGGGAATAGGATAATTGAGACAGTTTACTTTTTATTCTTGGTATATGAAACATTTCTTTCAAGAATTTGCATTTATTTAGCAAGTATATATATCAAACTTAGATCAAGAGCACATAGACTATTCCTAAGTGAATCAGATGTGATTATACTTGCCTTTAAGTTATGAAAAATTAATCAAGAGTATCAAGGAAAACATGAAGTAAATATTTAGCTGAGAGCACACTGAGAAGCCACTTAAGGAGTATATGACATAATTATCAGTGCTGAATAGACATTCACAGACACAAAATTAGAATGTGATAAACACTTGTAAGCTAACACAAATAAAAGAGGAATTCTTGGTAAGGCTTGAAAAAATAGGCAGGATTTTACCTAATCTAACTCTACAGAATAAATAATGACAGAATGAAGGAAGCAGTGTTAGGAAAATTAAGAAAGTAGAAAAAAAAAGTAGTCTCTTTTAATAAGCAATATAAATATAATTCTGAAACAAACTGTTCTTTTATATTAGTCATAAAGAGTCCTGTAAAGAATGTAGATATGTCACCCTCTACCTGAAATGAGCAATAAATAGACTCAGATTCTTCAATCTNTGAAGGAAGCAGTGTTAGGAAAATTAAGAAAGTAGAAAAAAAAAGTAGTCTCTTTTAATAAGCAATATAAATATAATTCTGAAACAAACTGTTCTTTTATATTAGTCATAAAGAGTCCTGTAAAGAATGTAGATATGTCACCCTCTACCTGAAATGAGCAATAAATAGACTCAGATTCTTCAATCTGTTTGTTTTGATTTCCTCTGTAAATTGCCTTTATTTGAAAACTGTGCTTTTTTTTTGATAATGTAGAACTAACTACATAATAAAGATCGTTTCTTTGTACATAGTTCTTGGTTTCCTTTTTTGCATTTTCTATTCTTATCGTATATATGTAACCAACGCTTGCATTATTTAAAATTTAGAGACTAAGCTTGACCTGTGAATTTCCATGTTTATTTTGTGACAGCCTGATGAATGATAGTAGACTTATTATAAGCAAAGAAATCAATACTTTCTTTTATCGAAAGGCAGATTGCCTTAAGTAAAAGGGCAGTTAAGAAAAATTTAAAAAAAATTGTAAACCTCCCAATCTAATAACAGATGTTACTGTTTCTGCCAAACATTGCTCTATCTCTAAGCCTCATTTTTGAAAATGTGTGAAGTTAATCAACAAAATATAATTGTATTTTTAAAGTTTATATATATTTTTTACTTTATTTTTTAATTGGAGTAAATTTGCTTTACAGTTTTGTGTTAGTTTCTGCCATACAACAAAGCACATCATTTATAAATATACATATATCCCCTCCCTCTTGAGCCGGAGTCCCATCCCCAAAATTTATATTAATACTCTCTCAGTGCAATTTAAATTCTTTGAAACTGATCTAAATCATTAATAATTTTAAGCAACATCTTGAGTTACATATAATCTTATTATTTGACATTAAAACTGTTGACAGGGATATTTTAAAAATTTTTGGTTAAAGTAATGATATAATTTTGTAGTGATTGTTTTCCTTGAGCAGACACAAGACAGTTTTTTGACATTTATATGTCAGGAAGCATTAACAGGAGGCTTTCTGTGTGCTGTTTTGGATCTGTCAGGGATTCTCTGTTCCTTATTGATTCCTGAATACTCAGGAATTAAGAGAGGCAAGCCTCTCCCAAGACTGAGGAACCCAGGCATTTCCTTCATTAGTGTTTCTATATGGTGATAAGTACCCTCTTCCTTCTTGTGAACCATATGGTAAAAGTGATTGTTTACAACTCTCTCTCTCTTTAATATGGATCACCTATGTTTCGTAAGTCTGGAATTTTAAGCTTTATCTTTGCTGTGAATAACTACCTTGTAAGACAGTATATATGCCCACATCATGTTGATTAAAACACCTTTGCTCCATCAGAGCTCTGGTCCCCATGTCTTTCTTTCTCTTTCTCTCTCTCCCTCTCTCTCTCTCTCAGGCTATTTCTTCGAAGTGCAGTGGCCCTCTGAGTTCACTTTCCTGCCCAGGCTTCTAAGACTCTCTTGAGAAGGCGCTATGGGCCTTCACCCTATTGACAGGGCACCTGAGGCCTCTGTGAACAGAGCAAATCCTGTGCCAGAGGCTTTATTGGCTTTTTGTGTAAACCAAGGAATATCAGCCTCTTTCTCTCCTTTACTTTCTTATCATCGATTCTGGACCACCAAGTTCCGATCCATTAAAGGACCTCAACAGCTGTGGACTTTTCACAATTAAAAGTCTTCACAGGCACCACTTAATCCTTTCTGTCCCTTATAAACTGGTACAGATTACCCATTGTGCATGTTGCTGTTGTTCAGTTGCTAAGTCATATCTGATTCTTTGTGACTCCATGGTCTGCAGCATGTCAGACTTCCCTGTCCTTTGCTGTCAACTGGAGTTTGCTCAAATTCATGTCCATTGAGTTGGTGATAATATCTAACCATCTCATCATCTGCCACGACCTTCTTGTTTTGCCTTCAATCTTTTCCACCATCAGGCAGGATCTTTTCCAATGAGTTGGCTTTTCACATAAAGTGGCCAACTTATTGGAGTTTCAGCATAAGTCCTTCCAGTGAAACATTCAGGGTTGGTTTCCTTTACAGTTGATTGGTTTGATGGTTTGATATGCTAGCAGCCCAAGGGCCTATCAAGAGTCTTCTCTAGCCTCACAATTTGAAAGTATCAGTTCTTCAGCAAGTAGCCTTCTTCATAGTTCAGTTCTACTATTTGTACATAGCTACTGGAAAAACCATAGCTTTGACTATATAGACCTTTGTCAGCAAACGAATGTCTCTGCTTTTAAATACGCTGTCCAGGTTTGTCACAACTTTTCTTCCAAGGAGCAAGTGTAGTTTCCTGGCTGCAGTCACCATCAGAGGTATTCTGCAGCCCAAGAAAATAAAATCCATCACTGCTTCCACTTGTTCCCCTTCTATTTGTCATGAAGTGATGGGACCAGATGCCATGATCTTTGTTTTTTGAATGTTGAGTTTTAAGCCAGCTTTTTCACTCTCCTCTTTCCCCATCTTCAAGATGCTCTTTAGTTCCTCTTCACTTTCTGCCACTAAAGTGGTATCATATGCATATCTGAAGTCATTGCTATTCTGCATAGATATAGACATAAGCAAAATGAAGTTATAGATTGATATGAATTAATTATATATGTTTATATGGGAAAGCATCCTTATGCATACATTTATTTATACATGTAAATATATATATATATACTTATATAGCATATATATATAAATATACACACATAGGTATATATGCAGGTATACACTGAGATACTGAGAAGGTCAGTGCTATGATGTAAGTGATGTTGAAAATGCAGTGGGACCATGTGGCAAGAGCCAGGAGGTCCAACTGAGTGTGAATCAGTCAAATTTCACAGTGCTGACCTAAAACAGACTGCCAACTTCAGCAAAGACCAGTTACTTCAGATGAGCAAAAAATTCCAATTTGAGGCCTGCAGCTATGGTGTGCCATGTGCAAGTCCCACACAAAAATGGAGAAGAAAACTCTTTTACACAGGGACGAAGGAAATTGGGAAGGCTAGAGTAAAGAAACAGAGCATGTTTTTCATTGGCTGAGTCCTGATAGCCTCTCATTGACTGAGCTCTTGCCAAGCAAGTAGAGAATCTTTCTTCTATCTGTTATGCTCTGCTATTATCATAAGGCATAGGAGCATCTTCTTCTGGCCTCTCAACTCTCTTTTAATTGAAGTTTCTTATTAATTTTTTTACATTTCTTCTTTTTAATTAATATCTTTCCCAGGAAATTTTGCTATTTAAAGTCAAATTTTCTGGTTTCAGTGGCTTTTTGTCACTGAATGCCTGGGGGAAACTTCCTGGGTGGAGTGCCTCAACATCAAAAGGAATTTGCACAAGTAGGAAACCTATTGAGGTCATCTCTGTGTAACAAGGAAAGGAAGAGGGAGAACTCTCAGACACTTCTAAAGTGACTATGTTACCAAGATCATTGAACATAAACATTGAAGACTATCTGGAATATTATGCCATCATCAAAGGCTTTCAGAAGGGTTTTTTTTTTTTTTTTTTTTTTTTATAGTAGATGAGATCTTTAGACTGCAAGATATGATGCTTAAGGTACTCATCTCATCGCACTGTGGAAAGATTGTATTACCAAAATATAGTTACTTTTAATAGAAACAATTAGGTCTTTGCTTGGAACATCTCTTCTTTAGTCCATTGTTGGTCAAAAGCAGCATAAACCAAGTACATTAGATGTCCTATGAGTATCTCAAAGGATGATGGTTTAGGATTTCCAAAGGAGTGGATTTGAGATTCAGAAAGATCAAAGGCATTATTTTGGGACAAAGTATTTGGAGGGCCTCTACAGATTTTGCCTCCAAGTCTTAATAATGTCATTAGTGCATTAGATTAAACCAAAGAATTGGGAGTGGTTAGCATAGTGAAGGCAATGGCAACTCACTCCAGTACTCTTGCCTGGCAAATCCCATGGATGAAGGAGCTTTGTAGGCTGTGGCCCATGGAGTTGCTAGGAGTCGGGACACGACTGAACGACTTCACTTCCACTTTTCAATTTCATGCATTGGAGAAGAAATGGCAACAGACTCCAGTATTCCTGCCTGGAGAATCTCAGGGACAGGGGAGTCTGGTGGGCTGCCGTCTCTGGGGTCGCACAGAGTAGGACACGACTGAAGTGATTTAGCAGTAGCAGTAGCAACAGTAGCGTAGTAAAAGTATTGAAAAATTGATCAAACAGCACAGATGTGTCAAAGTATCTAACCAATAAAATGATCTATTTGATCATTATGAAATTCAAAAGGAGATCCTCAGCTATGGATAATTTTTTTTCCAAAGGATATTAGCCATGAAATAAGCAGTAGCCTGATTAAAAGTGAAGGCTATGGCCTAGTTTGTGTGAAAAAAATAGAGACTATGATTAAAACATGTTTAGATTCATTAGACAGAGGAAGTTATATGAAATTCATTTGCTAGAGCTTGAATGGCCCATTAAGCATTTTAAAACATATGGGAGCAGTACATACAGATTTTGTTGCATTGTATTTTGCACAAATGGCACAAACGAGTTTATGTATTGTTTTTTTCAACCTTGTTAAAGTTTCCTCAGAAGCCTTGATTCATGAAGGCTATCATTTTGCCAATAGAGCAATGGTTTAATGCATTCACAGTGATTAAAAGTGGAGATTTTAAAGTTTGTTGCACAACTGAGTTGTTATTTGATCCAAACTAGAGCTTTCTCTTTTTATTAAATCAATGATTGTTGCATTTTCTCTATTTTTCTGAGGCCAGGTATTGTGCTCTGCTAGCCAGTTTTTCTAACTTTTCATTTGGGAAATACCACTTTGGACTATGACAGAGCTTTGGCTGCTATTGGTTCCTTTAAGGACAATATTTCTTACAGAAATGTCAGCAAGGTGATTTCCTTTAGCTTCCAGAGAGCTAAGTTTAGAATGTCCTGAAATCTTAATAATAGCTAAAGTTGCAGGTGTAAGTATTGCATCCAGTAATTCCTGAACACATAGTTCATTTAAAATTTTATTTCCTCTACAAGTAAGGAAGCCATGTTGCTTCCACAACATTTCAAAATCATGACCTACTCTGAAAGGATAAATATTATCAGTATAAATACTGGAAGTTGTCCCCATTTGCTAAAGTGAAACCTTAGTAAGAGCACATAATTCAGCATGTTGGACTGAAATAGCAATAGGTTAAGATGCTGCCTCAACAATATCAAAAGGAGTTGTGACACCTTACCCAGTAATATATTTGCTATTGTTATCTTTTAAATAAGAACCTTTAGTGAACCATGAAAAGTCAGTGTTACCTTAAGAAATTTCCTGTGGATCATTTCAAGGAGTCACAAGCGATCTATCAGTGGTAAGTACTAGTGAGGGATTTTATCAGTGACAAAGGGGAGAAATGCAGCAGAGTTAAGGTAACAACAACACACCAAAAAAAACTTTGGAAGGGGCAGTTAACAAAAAAACTCCTTAGGAAGTGAGGCAGCTAAGAAATGTTGAGGCTAATGAAAATCTGGGAGGCCTTCTAGTCATGAGATACAAAAATGGTTAAAGAAAGTCCCAAAATGACTTTCTTTCTCAGTGGTTCTAACCTAAAGGACAGAGGCTCTAATAGCTAGAAAGTAAGGTGGTATCCCCAAGCCACATGGTACTGTTGCTGGTTATAATACTTTATTGGTCAATGGTGGTCCTTGTGTTTTGGGTGAACACCCCAAGGGTATTCTCTTTCTTCATATAAGGAAGAAAAGAAAAGGAAAATTGCATGAAAAGGAAAAATGTAATCTGCTCATTGGGATTCTCAAAGGCACATGGATTCTTCAAACGTGCTTTAACAGCCTTAAAGGCTATGCTGTCTAGTTCTTCCCATTAAATTGTGTTGGTGTGTTTTGTTGTTGTTAGTGAATAAAACATACAGAGCTTTGATCATAGGGGGAAATTTAGAATTTAATTTCTGCAATAACCAACTATCCCTAGAATTTAGCACAGTTAGTGCTTAAATTGGGGTTTTAGGAAATTTAAGTCACTATGAATCCTTTCTGGACCAAGATGAAGCCCTTGTTCTGTATCAGATGCCAAAAATACTGAAACTGGGTTTAGGAAAATTGCAATTTTTAAAACGACTTTATGTCTTTTTAAGCTAAAAACTTCAGCAGCATGTAGATGCTGTACTCCTGTGAGGAGGTTTGAGAAAAAGATCAAGGAAGCAAATCATCTACATATTGCAACAAAGCAGAACCTCAAGGAAACATTATTATTCCATCCAATTCAGATTCCAGAATTTGTGAGAAGCAAGGACACTGAGTAAAATCCTGAGACATTACTATACAGATGAATTGATATTTTTTTTTTTTTTTGCACACATGAAGACAAAAAGGTATTGGATAGCTTTATCAACCGAAATACAAAGTATTGTGCAGCATAAATTGCAGAAAATAATTTGTTTTAAGCAGGAATGGATGTTGGTAATTTTTAAGGATTAGGAACAACATGTTATTAAGAGATAGCAATGTTTTCTATTTCTTTCAAGTCCAAACAAACCTGTACCCTTAACCCATAGATTTTCTCATCATTAAAATAGTAGTATTAAAGGGACTAGTACAGGGGCTAATGAGTCCTTGACCTTTATAATCTTCTATGATGGGCTTTAAGCTTTTGAATGGATTTTTGAAGGGAAATAGTTTTAGTGTTCACTTTTGCCATCTCCTGTTTGACCACTTCCTATTTGCCTTGATTCATGGACCTAACATTCCAGGTTCCTATGCACTGTTGCTGTTTATAGCAACAGGCTATATTTCCATCACTGGTCACATCCACAACTGAGTGTTGTTTTTGCTTTGGCTCCATCTCTTCATTCTTTGTAGAGTTATTTCTCCATTGATCTCTAATAGCATATTGGGCACCTACCGACCTGGGGAGTTAATTTTCCCCCAGGTGAAAGATACTCTCCTTTTTTTTTTTTTTTTTTGCCTTTTCATACTGTTCATGGGGTTCGCAAGGCAAGAATACTGAAGTGATTTGCTATTCCCTTCTCCAGCGGACCATGCTTGGTCAGAACTCACCACCATGATCCATCCATCTTGGGTGGCCCTACATGGCATGGCTCATAGTTTCATTGAGTTAGACAAGGCTGTGGTGCTTGTGATCATATTGGTTAGTTTTCTGTGATTGTGGTTTTCATTCTATCTGCCCTTTGATGGAGAAGGATAAGAGAGTTTTGGAAGCTCCCTAATGGGAGAGACTGACTGAAGGAGAAGCTAGGTCTTGTTCTGATGGGCAGGGCTATGCTCAGTAAATCTTTAATCCAATTTTCTGTTGATGGGTAGGACTGTGTTCCCTCCCTGTTGTTTGACCTGAGGCCAAACTATGGTGGAGGTAATGAAGATAATGGCAACCTCCTTCAAATGATCCCATGCATTCACTGCTACACTCAGTATTCCCAACCCTGTAGCAGGCCACCCTTGACCCATGCCTCTGCTGGAGAATCCTGGACACTCACAGGCAATTCTGGGTCAGTCTCTTGTGGGGTCACTTCTCCTTTCTCCTGGGTCCTGGTGCGCATGAGGTTTTGTCTGTGCCCTCAAAGAGTCTGTCTTCCCAGTCCTATATAAGTTCTGGCAGGTTTTCAGGGGGTTAATGGTGACCTCCTCAAAGAGCGCTTATGTCATACCCAGGTCTAATGCACCCAGAGCCCCTGCCCCGAAGCAGTCCTCTGCTGACCCGTACCTCTGCAAGAGACCGTCACAGTTCTGGCTCAGTCTCTGTGGAGTCTGGTTCCTGGCACATACAAGTTTTGTTTGAGCCCTCCGAGTATCTCTGGCAGGTATGGGATTTGATTTCAAACATGATTTACCCCTTCCTACCATCTTGCTGGGGCTTCTCCTTTGACCATGGATGTGGGGTACTTTTATTTTGTGGAATCCAACAATCTCCTGTCAATGGTTGTTCAGCAGTGAGTTGTAATTTTGTCTTTCTCTTAGGAGAAGATGAGCTCACATCTTTCTACTCCATTTGACGTCCTTACCAAAAAACTGGTTTGATGAACCGAGGGGATTTCTCTGTCTGCAGTGGCCTCCAGCGGCCACTGATTGGGCTATGCAAATCTTCACAGGTGGGCTGCTGTGAGTTTTGCTTTCATCAGTTGAAGATTTTGTCCATAAGGAAGTTTGTAGCTGACTCAATGGGGGCAAATGATCAGTGTTTCCAGAATTAGCTCTTATAAAGTCAGACATGGAACAGGTAAAAGATGACAAAGGGATATTTAATTCACCTGGTTGGATAATTTGATGACAATTTCTAGAATTATTTCCCCGTTTTGGAAGAAAGGAATTGTGACATGATAGTTCTCTAGGAAGTCTCAGCCAAATAAATGAACAGGGGTGGAAGAACTAGGCAAAAGTATGTATATATCAAAGGCTCTAAACAAAAATGAATGGATTTAAAGGCAGAAACCTTTTGAGATTTCATTAGCGATCTTCACTGTTGTAACTCTTTTAGTACTCTGAGACAGGGGCACTGAGATTGTGGCTCTGGTTTCAGTTAGGACTGATAGAGACTCATCCTCTATCTAAAGAAATGTTTCTCTGTGCTGATTAAGAGGGAGGATCGGGAAGAGGCTTGTACTTCCTCAGAGCCCCAACATTAAGAACTGGGAAAATGTTGGAAAGGTTAGTTAAAAGGCTGAAGGCATCTGAAATGCTTACATTTATAACAACCTCTTTCCTAATGTCTTGACTTTTTGCAGTAGCTGCAGAAATTTGCAGGGTTTACTTTGGTTTAGGACTCTTCACTTGCTGGAGTGAAGATTAAGAATTTTGTCTTCCTTTTAGGAGACTCATCTAGAGTGAGAAAGAGCTAGTGTACCAGAATAATTAAATCTGAAGTGGGCAGTTTCCCATTCCATCCTGGTCTTTTATATGAAAGTTCTTTATTCAGCCCATTGATAAACATGAATTTCAAAGATAGCCTGGTGGAATAAACATCTGAAAGAAGAATATAATTAAAAAATCTGAAGACAACTGTAACATTCATGAATAGATTCATCATATTTTTGTATACTACACTGAATTTTGATCCAACAAACTTGCTTTGGAAAAGTTCTAGGAATTGCTCAGTGAAATTGCCTAGTGATTGCCTGAGTAATACTATAATAAATTTAGTAGGCTGATCTCCCAGTTGTAATTCTAGAGACCTTTCTGGATTTTCCAAATTGACTGGTTTTTATCCAATAGTGAGCCTTGCCTTCACCAACAAGCATATGAAGATGATGTAAGTCAGGAACATAAAGTTGATAAGTCTGAAGACTATGTTACTTTGCAAATCTGGGGGCAGGGTCTTTGTTTGCTTTTCGAAAAATTTTAACCACGGCTTTCAGTTCAGCCTTAGCCCAGGGAAGACCAAAAAAAAAAGTGACTTTAGCCTCTAGACACTCAGAAGGCTTAATTTTAAAGTGACAAGTTTTAACAAGTTCAACAGAAAAGGGATTGTAGAGAGTTTCAGAGTAAAACAGTAGTTTGGCAAGAGATTTATTATGGGGGACCTGAGAGCATAGAGAAGGTATAGGTGGCATAAGAGTAAAGAAGGAAGAGGGTACCAGAGGCAGGGCCAGGGCACAAGAGGCTGGGGATATGAGGGCACCCAAGGTAGCACCTGAGACAAGGAAAGCAGGAAGGAAAGTTTGAGCCTTCAGGAGTTATTGTATCATTCTTTGGTTGTTTGCCTAAGGTAATTTTAAAATCTTTTAAAATTTTAATTCTGCAGATAAACTATTTTATGCTCCTGATAATTTTTGGAAGGCTCATAGTACCAATCATTCAGTTCAGGGAATTTCAAACCAGAGAAAGTGTTAGTCACTCAGTCATGTCCAACTCTTTGTGACCCCATGGGTTGTAGCCCACCAGGCTCCTCTGTCCACGGGATTTCCCAGGCAAGAGCACTGGAGTTGGTTGCCATTCCTTCTCCCGGGGATCTTCCCCACTCAGGGACTGAACATGAGTCTCCTTCATTGCAGGTAAATTTATAGGATTTATTGCAGGTAACACATCTGTTTGGTCAAGAGTCTCAGAGTCATAAGGGGGTCTTCTCTGCATCCTTGTATGGGCCACCAAAGCATTGTCCTAAAACAAATAGAATGCCATTATTTCGCCAGCAAAAAAAAAAAAAAAAAAAAAAAAAAAATA